>JBBMJZ010396082.1:0-13923 GCA_037833815.1 Zingiber zerumbet
TTCGTCGGTGATGAAGCTGGGCGTGATCTACTGGGAATCTACCCCGCGAGCAGTTGAGCCGGCGGTGATGGATAATGTAAAAGGTAACGGAGGAGGTCGCGAATCGCGATCGAGTTGAGGGCCCATTTCCAATTTAAAAAAATAAATATATAAAAGTGATGTACCTAATATACAAATAAATATTTTATTGTAGAAAATATTGGATAAAAAAAATAAGAATGATCCTTCTACTGTAATGATTATAAAATCGTAAATATTATATAGGAGTTACGGGTTTACATGCATTGCATGTATAATATAATAATATATAAAATATTTGACATATTTTTTTATAAAAAAAATTTATAATAATATTTCGTAGCTAAATCTTGAACTATAGATTACTGATTATTTCGTTTATGGAATTATTAATAAATCTTGGAATTATTTTTAGTGTGAATAGAAAAAAAGATATTAAAGTAAATTTATTTTAGACTTCACCAAAGTTAGCTAGTAATTGGAGGAGGTTTTTAATAAAATAGTAATATATATATATATAATTTATTTTTATTTGACACTGCACTGGGGTTTAACTTTAACACGCTCAGCCAATTCCCTTTATTCGGATTTTTTATGTAGAGTTTATTCACCATGGACAGAATTTTAAATTGATCATGGTAGATTTTGTTCACCATGGGCATAAATTCTTAAATTCTCCTTTAAACGTAAGAAAATAATTCTTTGAATCGATTTTTTTAATTCTACCATCAGAAGTTTCTTAACTGCTCCTTTAAAATTTTAAAATCATCTAAACAAAATTTTAATCCGTAGTTGTCACTCCTAATCATTAATATCATTAGTTCTTCTACATAAGTAGATATACTACAAATGTGTAATATTATTTTTTCATCAAGTTAAGTAACAATATTAATGATTAACATGTGAAATGATAAAATTTAAACGAATGGATGGTATTTTGATAATTTTAAAATTCAAAAGCATTTAGAAAAGGAGAAAATCTTGAGGGGTAAAAAGAAATTTTTATAATTATTATGCATTAACCATTAAGATCAGATTTGAATCCTCCATGGGCTGGAATATATGGTTAATACAGTCATATAAGTATATGGTCAATTTTCAGTAGGTATAAAAGCTCCGTGAGTTAATCTCGTAATTTACTTATGTATATTTAATCGGTGGCCGATAATATTGAACCGCTTGAAATGAACGTTATCATTTTCACCACAAATTAAGGTTAGTTTTAATAAAAATTAAGAGGGTATCTTTTATTTTTATTAGCAATTAAGAAAATCCTAATTTTTAAAAATATAAAAACAACTTCTATCTAATTTTTCATTTTGAAAAAAAAATCCTTATTTCAGTATCGTAAAATAAAATTATTTCAATTTAGTTTAAATTATTATACATTATATATAATATTATTATATTCTTTTTTAAATTTAATTAAAATTACTCTAATTTTATCAAAATCAAAATTCAATTTGATATTATTATAGTAGTTTTGTTTAGAATTGCTCATGGTATACTAATTTTTAATAAAATTATTAATTGGTATTTTAATATTTTTACCAAATGACAAAAGGTAAGTGGGGAGTTGGATAACCAATGGTGAGGATACCTCCCTTACATCTTCGTGAAGATACACGCGAACACGTGGCTTCCTGCCCTCACTCGTCGACACGAAGTGGTGGAGGTGAAGCAGGGGTTCCATCCTATAAATACTCCCTCGGAGCTTCGTCCTCAACCGCATCCGAGTCTGAGGATCGCGACGATCTCTCTCTTTCCAATCCCGATCACTACGCCCTCCTCGCTTTCGACAACGTAAAAGCATCGCACTCTCGGTTCCTGCTTTAATCTCTTTTAGTCTTGATTTTGATCGTCATTTACTTGCATTGAAATAATTAAACTATTCGTGAATTATCGATCTGCTGTAGTAATGCTGGTGACCTTGATGAAGGACTTGTTTTTATGAGGTCTTGTTAAGCGATGAAACCTTCTACATTGCTTTGGAAGCATAAAATGCAGGCAGTTGGTTGATTATCCAATTAGTGCCCTGTAATTTGTATACGGTTCATTAGTACCACAATGACTATGCAAGCATAAAAATGAAACAATAACATATTTTCCAACATGTCCAGTAATTTGTCTAGTAATTTTTCATTCTTTAATTTGTTGGATACAAGTTCAATTGTTAATTAACTTCCATAATAGGGGAACAAATGGTCATCTTTTGGATTTGCAACTCTGTTTGACATCAGCTATCATATTACTAAACTTTCATTCAGAGAATGCCAAGGCGCAAAACTTCCAGATTGCTAGTTTTTTGTTTTCTCTCTATATATTTTTTTCATGGATCATGAGTTTCCTTGGACTTTTGTTATCAATAAACTCTTACAATCTCCTCAAATACTACTTATTATGTTGTTATGTATGTAGAAATATGAGTGGACAACAGGAGAACGTTGCAGCTCCAAAGTTGAATGAAAGGATATTGTCGTCATTGTCCAAGAGATCAGTGGCTGCCCATCCTTGGCATGATCTTGAAACAGGTAACCGAAAACGAAAGTAACAGTACCACTAATATTTACACATCTACTTATTTGATTTGTCTCAGGATCTGTTTCTGAACATGAATTTGTCTCCAGGTAAAGAGGCCCCTGGTGTGTTCAATGTGGTAAGTGTACTTTTTTTCCTTGTAACTGATAAAATGTACAAAATAAAGTATCAGAAATTATATTGTTTTTCAAATGCAAACTAATTTCGAGTAAATGATCTTTTCTCATATCATTTTTATAATTTACTGCAGTTATCTGATGATATTGATTTCACTTGTTGGCATTAGGTCGTGGAGATATCAAAAGGAAGTAAAGTGAAATATGAACTTGACAAAAAAACGGGGCTGATTATGGTTTGTTTATATTCTTTTACAATTTGTCAGTACAAGTAGTCAGACACACTGTCCAAGTGATGTTTTTCAGATATGCCATTAAATATTCTTGTGTGAACTATTCTGTTGATTTATTTAGCATTGAATGTCTTTCCATTGCTACTATCAGGTTGATCGTGTCTTGTACTCATCAGTGGTCTACCCTCATAACTATGGTTTCATCCCTCGTACACTTTGTGAAGACAATGACCCGATGGATGTTTTGGTCCTCATGCAGGTTGAACACTGCATGTATTTTCATGTGATTTATTATTACAAATCTGTTGCATTAGTTTGTTAATGCTATCTCCGCAAACTTTATTTCTTGATCTTCGGTGCTTAGGTGATTACTGTTGTTTCATTTATGAGAATGGTGTTTGTTAGATGATAGTGCCCATGTTTGATTAGGAACCAGTTATTCCTGGATGTTTTTTACAAGCCAAGGCAATTGGTCTTATGCCTATGATTGATCAGGTAAGAAGTCAGATAGAAAGTAAGTAAGAGCCATTTCGCTACTGGATGGTTTTTAGTGCTTCAATTGACTGCCTAATTTGCCTGGAACTCAGGGAGAGCAGGATGATAAGATCATTGCAGTTTGTGCTGATGATCCTGAGTATCGCCACTTCAATGACCTCAGCGAGTTATCTCCTCATCGTCTTGCAGAGATAAAGAGCTTCTTTGAAGACTGTATCCTTTCATATGAGCTTCCAATATAAGTATGTTTTTACCTTTCTCTAGTGTGACGAAGTCCTTGACAAGTTCTTCAGACAAGAAAAATGAGAACAAAAAGGTTGCAGTTGATAAATTCTTGCCCGCAAGCGATGCTCAGAAAGCCATCCGATCCTCAATGTAAGCTTACTCAAATATCACACACCAACAAAAGTTACATAAATGTCGACCTTTTCTTTCCTTTTTACGGATTAAAATTCCCCTTTTGATTGATTCAATTACAGTATTCAAAAATCCATTCATAAGAAAACCTTAAACATCAAACTCCGGTAAATAATAGCTTATCCAACACATCTACACATCTACGAATATATTAAGAACAGTTCAATACTTCTACCAATGCGGAGTCCCAAGAAAAGGTTAGTCTTATCCTATATTACAAGAGGTTATTTCTACGACTTGAACCATAACCACAAATCACACGGTAACAACTTTATGTTGAGTCAATGCTCCCCTTCATATCTACGAAGATATTATACCCCAAATATCTAACACGTTTATTTTGTGCATATCATATAATTATTTAACTTTAGTTTTCTGAATTCTTATGCCGGTAATATTCGTGTGGCCTATTTTAAATAATTGGACTGTTCCTGATTGTTATTATCATTGCAGGGATCTTTATGCTGAATATATACATCAAAGCTCGAAGCAGTAGATTGGCTGCACAATTTTAATAGTTGTTATATAGAAGAGCTACCAAGGCAGAGAGGAGCAGATTGTTCTTATTGAGAACATTATCTGGCGTCTACTATACCTATCTAAATAAAGTCTAGAAAGCTTTTCTGTATGCTTCTGATTAAATCGATTGTATTGTCATGAGATATTTATGTTGTGTATTGATTCATTCCTCCTTGTAAACAGTTTGTAATCCGCA
Source organism: Zingiber zerumbet (assembly GCA_037833815.1). Classification (NCBI taxonomy): domain Eukaryota; kingdom Viridiplantae; phylum Streptophyta; class Magnoliopsida; order Zingiberales; family Zingiberaceae; genus Zingiber; species Zingiber zerumbet. The sequence goes on from JBBMJZ010396082.1 coordinate 4,533, forward strand.
TATCACTTATAATATGTTTTACATTTTTACTGATTCATATTTGTGGCGTTAGCACCTGATCTTATATTTGAAGCTTTATAAACATGTTTAATTTATAAAAGTAATGGGAAATGTTTAAATTGTTTATTTTATTGGGAAACTTTTCAACTTTCTTTCCAAGAGATGAGAGGTTCAGAAAAGATAAAACTTTACAGAAAAGCTATATTCTATCATCATTTTTTTTTATTGATGCGATTTATTCTTTTACAGGAAGAGTGTTAAATTACTAACGCACTTACTTTTCCTTATTTTTTTTATAAATCTTATCAGAAAAAATAGGATTTTCCTTTTATAAAAACAATTAAAACTACAAATTCAGAAAAGGTGAAGAGTACTTACACGCTGAAAAGCTATATTGAATGATTTCTTCTATACTTCTTTCAAGATTCTTGGACGAAGCACTTGCGGCATCCCTTAGTTAAGGAAAAATTCTTATAAATACGCTATAGCTGAGAATGAACTAAACCGTGGACGCCTGATCGACAACTAAACTCACTTACACCATAGTCCCGGGGCAACTTTCACTTCTTTTAGCACATCTATTAAGTGTGGCCTTATTTGCCTTACATCGAAACATGGACATATAAAAAAGATGAAAAAGAAATAAAAAGGAAGAATGGCAATAAAACTTTCTTTAAAGAATAAATGCTTAAATTTCATGAATGCATAAAATTATTTCTAACTTTTTTCCCTCGTTTCCTAACAAAGAAAACGAAATTTAAGAATTTATGGTTTGCTCACCTTCAATTAGTTTCTTCGATTTATCTGTTGAAGCAGACAGATTTCTCCAGGGCAAGATCCATCCATATGCACAACAGAAGCAATAGGTTACTCCGGGATTGGAGACAGCTCTTCTCTACCATTTGCTCCTCCGAGCTTCTGCCAATGGAAGAAAATGGCGAAGCTTCAAAAGCCGCAAGTGCAGATCTTCAGGGAGCCGATTTGAGGCGTGATAAAGCAATATCGGTCAATAACAAGGACGAAAATGAGGGAGGGGGAGACAGAACGTGAGCTCTGTTGCATTTCAAGAATAGGAAAGGGGGGATCCAAGCAGAGGAGAAAGCAAGTGATGAGCAAGAACAGGACCGTTCTATTCCTATCCGGAAGAAGACGATGGAGGAGGAAACTGGCTGGAACCCATCCAAGAATTCTCCGGCAGCTCTGTCATCGAAGGGTAGAACGGAGAGTAAGAGGAATGCGAAACAGAGGACGCCGGTAACGAGTGCGAGCGCGCCGTGCCGCCGCTCTCTCTAGCCACCGAGCCATAGTTCGCCAACAAGACTTGATCCAGAAGAAAATCCGACGACGATCCCTCCAACAGCCGGGAGTAGGTCAGGTAATCCCTAGCGGCGGCCGTGTCATTCGCCGGGGCGTTCGGGCCTGGCGCCGTCGGGAGCTGGCTGACGTTCTCGGGGAAGTTTAGCTTGGCTCTGCTGCCACGGAAGCGGAGTGCGGCCTCGTCGTAGGCCCGCGCAGCTTCCTCCGCAGTCTCGAATGTGCCGAGCCACACGCGGGCCGCCTTGACGGGGTCGCGGATCTCCGCCGCCCATTTCCCCCACGGCCGTTGTCGCACGCCGCGGTACTTGCGTGGCGGGGCCACCCTTTCGCCTTCGGACGAAGCAGGGGAGGCCTCTCCTAGGGTCATGGCCACCGGAGCCGGCGGCGGTATCAGTATCGGTCGCAAGCCGTCTTGTGGATACTGCTGCTCTGTTTCACAAGCACAACGAGTGGGAGACGAGCATATTTACAGAACGAACTGTACAGAATATTAAACGGCGCATAATGTATTATGCAAAAATTATCTTAAATGATCAGAAAATCGTGCATCTGTTATCAAAACAAGAAAAACAATTAATAAACACGAACGCAATGTTCGGATCAATAAATAATGATGATGATGATCTCAAATTTAGCAGCAGTTTACAAGAGAGAAGAAGATGGAAAAAATGATGAAGAACACGATCGAAACAGAGAGCACCATTGACATGAAATACTGTGATTTTATGTGAAGAAATAGAGTAATTAAAATTTGATGGATCACCTGAAACAGCAGCAAGATCTTGTAGTGCCTCTCCCTGGTAGCTTCCCTGCTGATCACCAGCCAAACCCTGATAGTAGTACCTCAATGCAAAATCAGGCGGCGCCGTCGCCGTTCTGCTGAAAGGCGGCGGCGAGTACACCGACGTTAAGTGAGACGACGACGACGACGACGACGGAGAGGAGACCACCGACAACGCGTCCACGACGACGCCCGCCGCCGCCGGTTGCCGCCTCGCGACCTGCACATCCCCGGACACGACGTGCGTCAGCGCCGACACCATCGTCGAAAGCTCCCAACCTCGGCGGTAGGCCGAAAGCAGCACGTCCCCAGGCGCCATTGCCGATGGGTAGCCCATCATCGCCGCCTCCATTTCATCCGCCTCCGGCGGCGGTGTGGCTTCGCCACTTTGATGCGCATGCATGGAATACAATCAAGCTCCTCCTCCTCCTCCCGACGATGGAAGATCTTAACACAGCAAACGAGTCATCTGAAAAATCGAAAACTTAATAAACAAACGTGCCGCCGCCATTTCTCGGACGTGTCTCCACGTGCAGCGATCCATGGCGAGAAGCATGCGTCGCTCCTGAATACTTAATTTTATAAAGTGACCTTTTTTAAATTTCTCAATTTCTTAAATCCAATTTTACCAAAAGAAAAGAAATGTGAACAAATAGAATATATCCCGTTCAAACTCAAGTTTGACGGGTTAAGCTTAGTATGTAAGGTAGGGAAGCGGAGGAGGAAAAGTTGGACTCTACTTGTGTTGCCGACAAGCATGGGAAATGTATGTGTGGGCCCATTGATTTTAGTTTCACTGTTTTTATTCACCACAATTTCGATGCTAAGGGAAGTCTTCTGCCGCAAGGCACACTCTTGGCTTCAGTTATTGGGCTCGCACTCCTTGGATTTTCACTCATTCCATCTCTATCTATGAGGGTTTAGTTTGACCTAGGTTTGACTCTGTTTTGCTTATGTTGATGTCGAGTAAGTGATTGATTGAAAGGGAAGGGATCTCTAAGTACGTATTTTGGGTATGGAGTTAACAATATTGCAAACGTAAGTCATAATTAAGTGGATAAGCATTCATTGTCTAGTTACTATTGGAGTTTGTCATGGCTTCTTCTATATATAAAAAAAAAAGATAAAATCTGTCATCCTAACACTCTCGGTCTTACACTATTAGGATAGTAAATCAGGAAATTAAAATTAGTCATCATATGAGAGGCTAATTTCTCAGGCTTTATTATGATTTAACCCTTATTCAATTCTGATAACTAACTCGGCTATATCCTTTCTTGAAGGCTATCGAAGAAGTCTGTCAACTAAATAATTGACCAAGTAGCATACAACCAACATTCTAAAGTACCATTCATAGCAATTTTTCATTCTCAAAACAAGAATGGTAGATTTCAAAGATTATGTATGGACTATTGTGTGTTGAACGAGAATACAAATAGATACTTGATTTTTCTTAAAGCTGATTTACAAAGTTTGACATAATTTTGGAACACTGTCCAAGTGGATACATAAAGAAGATCTCACTACAAGTGAAAATCCTTTTATGTCAACATATAACACTGTCGTATAGTCTATCTTGACTATAATCGTTTACTTTTTGTTGTTGTACCAGGCCGTGATGGATATCATCAAACATGACAATTTTGATTGCTTTGATCTCTTATTGCAAATCACTTTGTCACAATCTATATTGAAATGTCAATGTTATAAATTGGCATTCCTTTTTTTATTTGATCATGTTAGGCAAATGAATAATTCATTTTTAATTTTTGGTTTTACTTGTATATGGTATTTGTTAGCTTGTGGTGTGAAAATAGATTATTCTTAATCCCACAAGATATTTAGTACAAAAAAAGATGAATGAATATTAATTAAATGTAAATATAATCAATTTTACATTTGTCCACTAACTCCACCACCCTATTTGTGCTCATTCATAATTTCATCTGACGAGTGGATTCAATTGCAAGTTGGTGATTCAAACTCTACAGAACAACAAAGTGGTCTTCTTTGTGGACCAATAATTAGTTCCAACACCGATATTCCACACGTTGACAAAAAAACCTATCACGTGAACAAAAATCATTTATAATGACTACATTTTTCTACCTTCTGACACGCAATTGCTTGGACAAGAAGATGGCAACTCATCGATAATCATTTTGAGCATGAGGAATTAAAGAAATAAAAAAAAAAGGAAAACATGAGATGTGAGAAGTGGCCAATGGTAAACTCGTCAAAGTGATAGGGCGGCCCCACAAGTTGGCATTATTCAACTCATTGAATATTAGACCTAACAAACCACTAGGACAACTCGAATGTAATTTTAATTTTTAGCCAATATTTTAATTATGCCTTAATTATTCCATTGCTCCTAACAATAAATGAGTTTTTTTTTTGTATGATTGCTTGTGGTGGCCATTGGTCAGAGGGGGCGGGGTCCGCCTAATCCTGTGATTGGACAGCTTATTATTGGGTGACGGAGACAATGGATGGGTAGATTTGATGATGGATTGGATACGGTGAAGGCACAAGATTCGGAGGCGGCGGCCAAATCTCGAGTGTCGTCGATTAGATTGATAAACGTGATCAAGTCAGCAGGATGGGTATTTGACGAGGGCCAGGACCGGATAAGCCCCCGGTGGCCCCCAAACCCAGAAATTCTTTGCAAGGATAATTAATTTACTTAGCATTTCAAGGTTTTTTTTTTATTATATACTAATGATCAGCACACGCATTACATGCATAGTATAATATATTCGTCAGATCCATATAATATTACAATAATATAAGGGTGATACTAGAGAATCCCAACAACAAATGGATTTTCTTATGTAAAAAATTAATTTAATTTAACATTATACTTATCTTAGTAAAAAAAATTAAGAAAAGTATATTTTTTTAACTAAAATATTTATAGAAGTTTGTTTGATCATAGTGTTATCAATTATAAGATGTGAGACTAAAGAAAACTATATTTTTTTTATATAAAACAATCAGAGAAAATTAATGATGAGAAAAATTCATAATAATATGCCGTAGCTGAGTCTCGAATTCAAGATCACTGATTATTTCGCTTGTAGAATTACTAATAAATCTTAGAATTATTTTTAGTATGAATAAAAAAAAAGAGATTAACGTAAATTCATTTTAGGCTTGATCATCAAAGTTAGTTAGTAAAGTAGGGAGATTTTTTAAAAAATAATATATATATATACTTAAATTTACATTAAGACACTAATTCGTTAGGATTACTACGCGCGGTTTGTTCTTCACCATGGGGTTGCATTTACTATCAAATTCATAATTGAGTTTCACTAAAAGATTACCAAATTTGAGTAGCTTTCTTGTTAACGTTATTGTTCATCTTAGATGGAATACTCTAAGTTGATGTTCTATTGGTATAGATTAGATGTCGGAAAAATAATTATTTCATTGTTGTTAGTCAGACTATAGTGATTGGATAAACCTATATGGTGGTGTTAGATGGACTTGGAGCTCAATATAGGTAATTTGGATCAAGTAGCTGTGGAGCTCAAGGGAAGCTCGAATCTAGGAGAGGCTTAGAGACTAAAGGTTAGGTAGCATGAATGGCTTAAGAACGAGTAGCCCAAATCAAGGCGAAGCTAAAGATCCGAAAATGATTACAAGGAAATATTCATGTATTTTATTTAAATAATTTAACACATATATACAATTTTATCTGTCAAAGAAAAATGATTAGACACGTTGGAGCACAGGGGATGGATGCTCTAGTCCGTAATTTACAAATTAAAGAATGGTTAACTTTTTGAGACCCTTAATTTAGATGAACCCTATCTATTTAAAGATGGAATCTATTCAAATTAAGGGTTCTCATATAATGGACTATCCCCTGGTCCACAATTTACGGGCCAGGAGATCCTGACTGTTGGAGCATACCACAATCTGGAAATGTCGGTTCGATGATTTAGAACCGCCAGTTAGACGGTTCGAAACCATCGGTTCAACGGTTCGAAATCGTCAATACAATTTAAATAATTTAACATATTTATACAATTTTATCCCAAAAAAAGAGAAAAAATGATTAGGTACACTGGACCATACCACAATTCGAAACCATCAATTCGACGATTTCTGATAGGTCAACCTATAATCTTAATCGTCCAAGATTATTACAGTTTATGATTCTAAACTATCGGTTTACTGTTTGATTCATAATTCGTCATGATTTGCTATGGTCCATATTTATTATATTAAAAAAAATAAAATTGTAAAATCATTTGACACCATGATTATTAAGATAATAATCCTATAACAAAAGAAACCTATTAATTAATTATTAAATAATTAACAAACACATGAATCATTTACGGTGAAATGATTATAAATTAACTAACAAAAGAAAGTGCCTCTCTTACTCTTCTTATAATTATTAAAAATAATAATATAACAAAAGAAAACTATTGATTAATTATTAAATAATTAATATATAAAAATATTAATATTTGTAGTCTAGTTAGTTAGGATATTTGATGCTCATATGGAAAACCCAGATTTGAGTCCTTGCCCCAATAATTTAAAACTATATATATATATATATATAATTGTCGGTTTGAGAGTTAAAGGATTCCTAAACCTTAACCAATCTCGCACCTTATCAGGTCGGTTACGTAGTTAATGGATAACCGACCAATTAACCCAGTTATCAATTTGGATCGATTAGGGCCCCGAAAGGTCTAGGCATGCAGGCCATAATATTTAGTTATAAAAAAATAAAAGAATAAAGGAAAGACTTACTTAAAAAAATAAAAAAGAGAAATAAATTCATATTCTTCCAACCTAGAGTGATTTATTATGTACTCCAATGAATATTCTGCTAAATATCTTGAATATTCCAACACTCACTTAAGCAGGAATGTAAACATTTGTCATTCCGGTTGTTTATCATATTTTCAAAGATGGAAATTTGAAGACTTTTTGTTAAAGATATCTACACTATGTTCCATTCATGCGAATAATTTCTTTATCATTTTTTTTTTATAAAATGGGGATCCACTTTTAAGTGCTTTGTTCTATTGTGAAGAATTGGATTGTGAGCAATGCTAGTAGCTATTTGATTATCACAATAAAACATTATAAGAGAGCCATTAGAGAACTTCAATTCTTCCCGTGATCTCTAAAGCCATATATCCCATGTGCAAATGTTTGAAATTATACTTCTGCGTTGTTTCGAGCCACTACTAGTTGTTTTTTACTTCTTCATATAACTAAGTTGCCCCAAATGTATGTACAATGTCATGAAATTGATTTCCTATCTATAGAGGAACCTTCCCAATCAAAATCAGTATAAACTTTTACCATTCTATGATCTCTTTTCTTGAAAAATAAACCTTTTCCAGATGTGCCTTTTAGATATCGTAAAAATTTTATAGACTATCTTAAGATGCCATTCCTTAGGAAAATGCATAAATTGACTAATAATACTTACGACAAAGGCTTTATCAAGATGAGTATGTGATAGATAAATAAGCTTACCAACAAGTCTTTGATATTGCTCTAAATAAACCTCCTTTCCACCTTCAAACCCAAGTTTAACATTAGGCTTCATAGGCATCTCAGCTAGCTTGCACCCCAACATACCTGTCTCTCTTAAAAGATCAAGTATATATTTTCTTTGAGAAACAACAATTCTTGCATTACTTCGAGCAACTTCCTATTGACGCTGATAGCACAACATTAAACCTAAAATTTTGATGTATGACTATAGTTAAAGTTAGATTTGTTGAGATCTAATGAGTTTATGTCAACTGTGGAGGAGCGGGTTACTTGACAAATTATGAAGTCCTGGTTGAGAATCAGACAATGACTAAGTCTTAGTGGAGCTAGAAAATTAAAGTTCTAACTAGGAATTAGACAGGAGTTAAGTCTTGGTTGGGAACCAAGCAAGAAAGTCCTAATTGGGAAATAGGTAGATGAAGTCCAAGTGAAGTCAGCTAGAAGCTAAAAGCTTGACAAACAAGTCCAAATTGAGTTAGCTGGGAGTTAAAGACTTGATAGAAAAGTCCAAGTGGAGTCTAACTGGGATCTAAAGGCTGAGTAAACAACTCTAAGTGGAATCATTTGACAACTCACACTAGATAGGCCAATTGGGAGTTGAACATCTAGCCATATAAGTGCAAGTAACTTAAAATTTTCTACATACTCATTATGCATAACAATTATAGGGAAGCAAAATTCAATGGTTCCAGACGATCAGAAGGAGTTCGAGCGATTGTCTTGTGATAACTCCGACAAGCAAAGTTGGAGGATCCAGGCGATAGTTGCTAGTTTAGGGCGAACATAGCGTACGGGCGATCATTAGAAGATGTTATCCAGCGATCCAAGCGAGTCGGGTCAAGATAATATTTGATCCTTCTCCAAGTGACCAAAAAATGCGAACAACATTATCTACTGGATAGACGTTATAGCCACATCATCATCTTATAGGCTTCCGGGGAGTCTTAGATCGATTGAAGCTTGCACGTTAGCAACAGAAGAAGGCTATATAAAGGGTCTTGAGGCAGTACTTTCAGATCAGTCATTCATTCAACTTATAGGCTTTCGGGGAGTCTTAGATCAATTGACGCTTGCATTTAGCAACAGAAGAAGGCTATATAAAGGGTCTTGAGGCAGAACTTTCAGATAAGTCATTCATTCAATCCTTTATTTACTCATGCTCTTTATGCTCTCGTGCTTTCTGTGCTGTGACTACGACACCCTACAGCTTTGTGCTTCAATTCCTAAATGATAACACCTAGAGTATAATCTTTATTTCCTTACTGTTGCTATACTTGTGTGTTTATTGCGTGCTTAATTTTTAGATTCTTTTCTATAAGGTTTCTCTACCTCCAAAAGTTTTCTGGAAAATAAATTAGAAATAAAAATCATATTTTATAATTGATGTGTGTGCAATATCTGCTATGGTTGATTGACTATTAAATAAAATTTGCATTCTTACATTGTTTTGCTTTACTTGATTGAATTTGTGCTAAGTTAGTACTTTTATTTCTGCTATGCTACTTTGCTTATTCAATTATTTTAGTTATTTTTGAAAATAATAACTCATAAAATTTGTAATACTATTCACCCCACCCCCTCTAGCGTTGAGTTCGATCCTACACTTCCATACCTAAGAAGTATTTGTAAGCACCTAAATCTTTTAATTCAAATTCACTTGCCAAATACTTTTTCAATGATTCTATATCGGTGTGATTTGTAAGGCCAAGAATGTGATTGGGGGGGGGGGGGGGCTTTTTTATACCTTTTTTTTTT
>JBBMJZ010396121.1:0-13917 GCA_037833815.1 Zingiber zerumbet
TGGAGAAGGGCCAGAAGCTGAGAAGGAAGGATGTTTTGGAGGATGGTGAGCAGCCCTAAGAGCGACCACATCTGCGATAGAAGCTCCATGATCTTTCACTACGTGCCACTGCTTCTGCTATTCTGCTTCTTCCTGCTGCAGGTCAAGAACAAGAGCAAAGCACTGAGAGAGAGCACTATGACCTATATAAACCATGAAGGGCAAGGAAAGAGGAATGTGGAGAAGTCGATTTGTATAGTCACTGGGAAAAAGAAGACGAAACGAGGGGGAAAAGCAAAAGAAGACTTAAAGCGAAAGATGCATTGGCAAGGGACAGAGCAGGCAAGAGCTCTGCTTTGTGCTTCCCTTTTTTTGCTTTACTTGGAACCTCGAGGAAGGAGATGGTGGCTGTAAACTTTGAATTCCTAAAGAAATTGTTCATAGAGGTCAGCTCATGGGAATAGGAATCCAAGAAAGTGATAAGCTCCATAGAGAAAAGAAATACAGGAATGTCAATATTCCATTGTTGAGAATCCAGATTTCTCGTGTGACCTGCGAAGTTGCCGATAAAGAAGATGTTAAAAGAAGATTTTGCCTAGTTCGTTCTGCTTTAGAAAGCTACTCATATAAAGAGTAGGACTTGAATTCTGAATTCGTACTAAGGATCTCTTAAGGTTATTTAACTAATATCCACCAAAAGCAACGAACATCCAAGCGACTTGCAAACATAAACAGAATCGAGCTCATCTGTTTTACCTTGGAGATGGCATCTAACTCACATGATTAAGAATCTGATTAAAGTTTCAGCGCTTCTTTCATTGTGCTACTGTACCTTTAGTCTCCTGCTAAAGGTTTTTTGTGGCACTGAGTAGATGCTAAAGCTTAAGAAAAATATAATAAATGATGTAGTGGCTCAAGAATCAAGCATAACCTACTAAAAGACGATGCGTTCATGATGATGCTAATTGGTATCAGATTGTCTTTATCAGATTATTATGGTTAGGAAATCTCGTAAAAGTTGAATTTTAGACGGGTTAGAGACTTAAACCCCACGTCCAAATGCATGCACAAAGTGAGAGAGAAAGCTGAGTATTTTAACAATCTGTGCAAGCCACGTCGAGTTGTCTATATCTTTACCAAAACCACCTAAAGCTTCACTTAAAAGAACACTTTTCATAGCTAGGTGCCGATGCACGAGCTCAAACGGGTGTCCAGAGTGCTTTTGTTTGGTTGAGAAATACAATACACATAGTAGTGCTCGTCTTAAAGATAACGCTGCCGTCCATTCTCCTCCTTGGATACATCGTTAAACTTGTTCGTCTCCTTCCAGTCGATGTTGAGATCAGAGCAACATAAGGAACACACGAATTTCATGTTTTCTCCCTCTTTCCTTTTCCAAATTCATCTTGGAGTTGAACAAAATGAGCTTGCAGCAAAATGAACAGCAACTGTGGCAGAGAAAAATACTGTCACCAAGTCGCATAGCGTCTCCGATAACCCTCGAGTGTTCACCAGCTGATTCCCCAAACGAGCAGCAGCAGAAGCAGCCTCGCCCCTGTTCTAGGGGCCTCTCTGCAATCTTCTCTCTGTTCCCAAAGACTCAGCACTCTAGCGAATCAAGATTCGAGAAGCAGGTATCACTAGAATTGCATCGTTGTGTGCAATTATTTAATACTGCAAATGAGAATTACTGAGCTTGGTGGATGTTCTGAAAAGGTTGCAGAACTCCAAGAGGAAGTTGGTCGACAAAGAGAGCTGAAGACGACCTATAAGGCCCGTCTCGAGAGGACGCAGGAGTATCTGAGGTACTGTCTGGAGATCGCCAAGGAAAATGGATTCTTGCACCTCTTATCCAGCAACACCGAAATCTACGTTTCCGCAAAAATGGAGAAAAATTCCAGTTTGCAGGAAATTGATCATCCAAATTTGACTGGTATAGTTGATCAAGCGAAGCTCAACAATTGGTACATAGAGCCGGATGAGGTACAGGGTTTCTAAATTCTACGTCCCTGCAATTGTTTCCTTTTGAATGAAAAAGAATTAGAAACGAGAGAAAGGATAGAGAAGTTTCACAGAAGGGAATCTCACCTTTTTTTCACTTAACTCACAGAAGTTACAACGGTAAATAAAATGGTTTTGAAAATATCAGGTGATATACTAAAACTGGGAGTAAAGTGAAATATTCTTAAAATCTGGGGCGAAGTGAATTTAAGTTGAATTTAAGATGCAGATAGGGGCCAAAATGAACTTAAGCCGATCCCTTCCCTTTCAGATCGATGTCCACGAGCAAATCGGCAGCGGAACCACCGCCAACATCTACAGAGCGACATGGAGAGGCCTGCCCGTCGCCGTCAAGTGGATCCACCCCTCCGTACTCCATTCCGGAGAAGGAAGCGGGGGCCTGGCCTGGTTCGTCCAGGAGCTCGACATCCTCTCGCGCCAGCGCCACCCCCACGTCCTCCGCCTGATGGGCGCTTGCTTCCGCACTCCGAGACAGGGGTGGGTGGTCACGGAGCTCCTGAGTGGAAAGACACTCGCGGAGTGGCTTCACGGGCACAAAGGGCGGGAGAAGACGAGGCGGGCGCCGCTTCCGCCTCTGAAGGAAAGGGTACAGAAGGGGCTGGAGATCGCTCTGGCGATGCAGTACCTTCACCTGCAAAAGCCCAGGATCCTCCACCGGGACCTGAAGCCGAGCAACGTCCTGTTGGACGACGCGATGCGTGTGCGGGTGGCAGACTTCGGGCATGCTCGCGTGCTGGACGAGGGCGGGGAAGCGCTCACAGGAGAAATGGGTAAGAATCCGATGATTCACTATGTTAATTAAGAATAACAAAAAGGAGAAGTCTGTAATCTTGTGCATTATGGTTGGATTACTCTGGCCAGGAACTTACGTGTACATGGCGCCTGAGGTGATCCGTTGTGAACCATACACAGAGAAATGTGATGTTTACAGCTTTGCCATCATTCTAAATGAGCTTGTAACTGGTGAACATCCATATATTGAGACCAATTTTGGTCCTGGCAAGGTACACTCGTCTGATCCTTTCTCTTGTATAAAAAAAATACAAGAATCGTAATAGAATTTGATGAGCTAAGTTTGTGAGCTTCTCGTGGCAGATTGCACTGGAAGTGAGTGAAGGAAGGCTTAGGCCAAATCTGAAAGAGTATGAGGGGCAATGCAAGGAGCTCAGAGAACTTATATCTTGTTCTTGGCATCAAAATGCTGAAAGTAGACCTGACTTCGCAGCTATCACTTTGGCTCTTGGAAAGGTACTAGATGAGTTGAAGTATAGTTGCTAATGTTACGTGATATGGCCTAAAATTTCAGTTAAAACTTGCATGCTTATCACTGTTCTTCGTTTATACCTGAAATTTTTGTTTCATTTAAGATTGTTGTATTGTCCTCATGAATTTCTAAATTTTATAATGAAGAGAATACGCTTACGAGCTAAGTATTTTGAAGTCGGCTAAGATCTGGGAGATTATATAAGTGTACAACAACAGTAGAAATACTCTGTAAAATAATCTATCTAGCTGTAGTAAAACAAAGCATCCTCCGAGCCCAAAAGATCATCAAAGGAGCAGATAAATGGAAGGCTCAACTCTCTCACCATCCAATTCCCTTCAGCCGCCTCTATATCTAAATTGTTGTCAACATCTGTCAATAAGTTACTCCAGTTGAAATTTCCTTCCATCTCAATCTCCATGAATGCATTTGGATCGATGTTGTAAGAGTCTGCTTCCTTGATCTCATCCAACATGGCTATATTTTCTGTGCATGGTTGTGTATTGTGGCTGTGGCAATGAGCTAAGCCTGTTGATTTCTGCATCTTCTTTTTGACAATTTTATTCCAGTAATTCTTAATCTCATTGTCGGTACGTCCGGGTAAGCGTCCAGCTATTAGAGACCACCTATATCAATATCAGAGGTTACTCGTCCTAAAAGCTTAAATGTTGTTTTTCCTTTTAAGAAAAGTCAAATCTACATATTCATATTCCTCACATAAGGCAAGCTGAGAAGAAGTAGAAGTACCTATTTCCTAGAAGCTTATGAAGCCTGATGATGAGATCTTCCTCTTCTTCAGTTATGTTGCCTCTCTTGATATCAGGCCGAAGATAGTTAAGCCAACGAAGGCGACAACTCTTTCCACTGCGTTTGAGGCCTATTCCGATAAGTCAAATCATTTATCCCTGTAATGAACAATTCTGTTGCAATATAGCATGTTTCCTTACCAGCTTTTCTTGCAATGCTTGACCATTTTTTGGCTCCATGAGCTTCGATGCAGGATATCAGGACTTGGTCTTCCTCTCTTGTCCAGGTTCCTCTGTGCCAGACTCGGATGCTATGCCTTCGATCCATTCTATCAGCAACTCATTTATCCTGCGAGGCTTCTCTTCCTCTTGTTCTAGTTATATAAGTAGGACAGGTTTCTAAGTGGATGAAAGATGGAATCCATTTGGTTTATTTGGTTTACTTGCATGAAAGGTAAACTGAGTAGATTGCGTCCACGCCCATCAATTCAATCCTGACTCATTCTACTACCTTTAAACACATCCAGTTCGTGTGCAAATTATACTGCTAATTCCAGGTTTAGTTACATTTGTGAATCTTGATGACAAGGATTAAACTTATCAAGCAACAGGAAGATTGGTGAAGCTGGAAATCTTTCCCTTGGGGCGAATTGAGGTTTGAAACGGCAATCAATCCTTTATTTAGGTTGCATAATTAATAAAAGCAGGATAAGTGAACTGATTGATTCTGGAAGAAATGCAGAGTTGTGTGAAGTAAGAATCATGGACTTTTCCACAACTAGAAGAAAGCCAACTTGGGCTTCCACAACAAGGTCCGAGGTGTTGTGTTGGGAGTAGGAACTGTCGTCATGAAGCCTGAAATGCTCCAGGAATTATTCGCAGCCAATAAAATCGGCGGATTCGACTGGCCAACCTGAGAACCAAGTGTAAATCTAGCGCTGTCAGATGGATTGATCGGGGCTTGGGAGTTGGGATATATCTGATTCAGTCCAACCTAAAATGGGTTGCGGGTCGCTTCAATTTTTTTAAAAAACAAAATAGAGAAAAATAATTACAATGAATTTGATTATTTCATAAATAAATTTTTATTTAAAGGCCTGATTTGAATTTTTTTTTCCATCTCAATCTGTGGACCAATTGAAGTCCGCTCTATTTCGTGTGGATTCCTACTGAAATAGAAATAGTTTTTAAATGGACTAATAAAATTTTAATTCAGTTTATATAAATTATTTAATAAGTCAATAAATTCAATTTAAATTGATGATTCGGGATAAACCAATCCTATCCTAGTCCAGTTTTTTTTTGGTAATTCTTGATTTTTTATGGTTTTTTTCATAATTTACATATCTTATTAGGGAATTCAATTAAAATTGACTGCAATCTTCATTATTTTTATTTAGGCTATTGATTTGTTCGAAAGTGAAGGTGATGGATGCTGGAGACGTAACGCTCCTATTGATCGTGCATAGACTCTAAATAAAGTGATCCTGTAACCATAACACGTCAGTCTCGAGCCCTTGTAGAGGGTGGAATGTTGGCCGAGCGGTCATCTAGCTCGGCCCAAGGACAGAACAACACTCGGGTGGATGAAGGTTGGCCGAGCAACTATCTCGCTCGGCCTAGTAGCAGATAATAGGAGGATTTGTCGATATCCTTTTGAGAATCAGTGTCACCGATAGGTGGCATGGTTGGCGGCATAGTCAAATAGAAGATCGTACGGCGGAAGCTTCCACTGTCACGTCAGAGATATGCTCGGGAGTCGTTAGGGTATAATGTCATGGACACTTTCCTAACATGTCTTTTCAGGGCAAGATTTTGAGAAACGTGCATATCTCAAGAAGCGTGCATGGCTCGAGAACCTATGCGTTCGAGAAGCATGTACGCACGTTCCTGGAGCCCTATATAAAGAGGTCCAAGCTTCAGCGGAGGTACACGAGTCTTACTGTAGTCACACTGTTAGTCTGCTTCTTTTGTTCCACTTCTTTGCTCCTTTGCTTCCACACCGCCGATGACTGACTTGAGCGTCGGAGGACCAACGTAGGGGAACCCTTCTCTGGCTTGACACTGACGTGTTGTGGTTGCAGGATCACTTCATTCGGAGTCTATGCACAGTCAACAAGAGCGTCACATCCCCATCGCCTCGACTTTCGAATAAGATTAGCTATAATTTTGAGTCGAGTCAAGCGACTGAAAGTTATCGGAGGTGGGTTGGTCGCTCTTTGCTAGGCACCATGTAGTTCGTCTACTGTCAGTAGCCTTTGTCCTCTTAGCTCGACTTAAAATTATAATTTAAATGGAAAAATAAATTTAGGAGAAATTATAATTAATTTTGACTGAATTTTGATGGTCATTCGATGTATAAATTACAAAAGGCACCAGAAAGGCAGAGAACAAGAATTATGACAAGAGAATCCGATCTCATCCCCTATCCGGCAGCTCTTCAACCAGAACGGCGGATTCAACTTTCGTCTCCTAATTATAATATTAAAAAAAATTTAAAAATAATACAAAATAATTGAGTTTATCCAAGTTGAGCAAGAAGTAATATTAATTTATCTTTAAATATTAATATTTTTTATATCGTATAATTTTATTATTTAGAGAATTTAATTAAGTTCATATTTTATGAAATTATTTTTAAAAACATATAATTTTTTTTATTATTTCTTATAAACTTTTATTATTGACGGACAAATTCGAAAACGACTCGTAGTCAACCCTTGCGCATACCCTTTATCATTTCGGCGAGACGACAACCTACTCGTCAACTTTTTCCCTTGTAGTTTGCGCGGGAACGCACTTCGTCGGAGGTCGTGACTCGTGAACCATCCCGCCGCCGTCCATCGTAGCTTGGCCTCTCCTCCTGCTACCGTTTTATTTCTCCTTTCTTCCCCCCGCACTCGGGTAGTCGTATCTCCTGCGCCGATGCCGATCCTAAGGTCTATTGCCGCTCCTTTGGGTTCTCCTCCCGAAACCCTAGAAACCACTCCGCCGCCTTCTGCAGAAGCTTCCGCCGATGAGACAATCCACTCTTCCAGGACCTCTCCTGCAACGTCCTCCTTGTTCCACCAATCGAGCACTGAGATGGATCACTCTGGAGCGACGCCTCCCCTAAGGCGGAGCCTCCGCCTCGCATCGATGTCCAATGCTTCCTTCGTGACCGACTCACCTGCTGTGACCAATCGTGGTGGCAGGAAGAACTCCCTTTCTAGCGTCTCAAAAACTACGGTTGAAGTGGAGGCTCCGCCGACCGTTTGCAAGGCAGACGCGGAAGAGATTAAGGTGTTGGAGGTTCCTGAGGGGTCTCCTTCTTTACTTAACCATAAGAGAAAACATTTTGATGATTCTGTTGGGGGAAAGTACATGTGCCTCAGGTCTGGGTCTAAACTTGCTCGGGTAGGATTTGATCAAATGTCGGGAGATACAAATGAAGCTCAAACTGAGATGTTGACATCAGGTCCTCAGCGTGTTCATGAAGGCTTTTCAAATGGAATTGATGTCGACATGGTTGCAGAGAATTTGGAGGAGAAAATTGGGGAAGAAAGATTCTCCACTCAATTAAAAGGGAAGGGAATACTGATAGAGGCTGTTCCAGAGGAACAGCAAGCTGGGAAAGTGAATCAAACAATAGAAAATGCTGAGTATGAAAATAAGGGGAAGGGTAAGTTGGTCGAGGAAGAAGACTTACTGTCAGTTAGTGCGTCTGAGGTTGACATGGATGCTGATGCAGCTGTTGCAAAGGATGTTGCTAGATACTCGGGATATGCTAACACAAGTACTAGAAAATCGAAAAGACAAAATGAATATAGAAAAGAAGTTGTCAGGTCAAGAGCTATAGAGTTGGCTCCCAAATTTGCCATCTTTAAACCAGAAGATGATAAGCAAGAGGAAGAAGATGATAAGCAAGAGGCAGAAGGACAAGAGGATCCTGAGGACTTACCTCCAGATGCTAACAATGAGGACTGGCCAGGGCCATTTTCTACTGCCCTGAAGATCATTGAAGACAGAAATCAAAAGCTGAGAAGCCGAGAATCAAATAATTATTTTAAGAAAGGTCAGAATGACAAATCAAGGATTTCATGGGTACCCACAAAAAACCGCAATCCCATGGCAAGGGTACCTTCAACCCTGCAAGACTTGTGTGTTAAAATTCTCTTAGAAAATGCTGAAGAAATTGAGTCACTTGATGGCATTCCTGATTTGCTAAAACATCGGTTAATATTAAAGTTGTGCCATTCTAGGAAAATGAATCCACATCTTCTTAGTCATCTTGTGAGTGCTACTCCCACGGAGATATACCTCAGTGACTGTTCATGGCTAACAGAAGTCCAGTTTGAGAATATTTTTTCTCAATGTGATGTGAAATGCTTAAAGGTACTGGGTTTGTATACTTGGTGACTCATTTCAGGTTATTATAGTTATTTGCAAATGATTGTTTTTTTTAATCATCATTTTGGTAGGTTTCTTTCTTATTGCATTAGCAGTTATATGGTTTTGTCTGGTTGATCATGGAAGCCCTTGCATATTATCCTGTGAATCTCTTCATATGTTATGTCAAGTTTACTACATAATTAAGAGAGGGAAATTGGTTTACTCACGTTTTTCATGTTGGCCCCTTGGGGATATTTCTACAATGGTATTTGCTATCTCTATTTTTTTTCTTTTCCTTTTGATGTGTTTTTATTTATGGTGTCCAGGTGTTGCAACTAGACAGGTGTGGAAGATGTTTGCCTGACTATGTATTGCGTTCTACCTTGGCCCATTACCCTAATGGTTTGCCTTCATTAACTAGACTAAATCTCACGGGTGCTTATCGGCTTTCAGATGATGGCTTAAATGCAGTTGTTGCTTCAGCACCTTCCTTAAGTTCTATAAATTTGTCAGAGTTCCCCCTTCTTACCTCAATGGGAATCATAAATTTAGCTGACAAGTTGGGCACTGTTTTGACGGAACTATATATAGATGGTTGCCAAAATGTTGATGCTATGGCTATTCTACCTGCACTCAAGAAAGTAAATCATTTAGAAGTTCTGTCAGTCGGTGGACTTCATTCTGTTTGTGATAAGTTTGTACACCAGCTTATTCCTATTTGTGGTTCTCACATAAGGGAATTAGCCTTGGGAGGATGCGAGTAAGTATCTTCATTAATTGCAGATTAAAATGCAGTCATTTCTCACAACTTGTCTACTTGGGAAACACTACCTGATTATACTGCCTAACCTCTTTATTGTGTTGTATAACACTTATGATTCTTGTGTCTTCACTTGATACAGGAAACTGTCTACTGCTTCCATTAGAACTATTGGTGCACATTGTTGCAGACTATTTGCTATTGATCTTCAGAATTTGAAAAGATTGAATGATTCATCTATAGGATATCTTGCCAATGGTTGTAGATCACTTCAAAAACTTAAGCTTCGGCGTAATGCATTCAGGTTCCTTTTTTTTATCGCTTGCAAATTTTATTGATTCAATCGGTCATTTGCATGATTCTCTAAAGGATGCTAGCTAAATGTCCCCTCTCAGGAGAAACAAGTCAAAATAAGATTGACATGTTTATGTTGGTGGTTTTATGAGTTGACTTTGCGCCTTCACGTAAAGGGCTAGAAGGAACCTAAAAACTTAAAAGAATAGAAATAGAGAATGACAGAACAAATCCATGTCTCAATCTATTGCATAAAATATATAGTGATTTAAGTTGAAAACTTGCATGTATAGTGTATCTTGTTAGTGATTCAACATATAATCCTCTTATAAAGAAATTGTATTTTGTGGGAAAAAAAATTGTGACTTCAACAATTAAAGGATATCTTGAAAAGGCAAGAGCTAGATTGTTTGATTAGTCTTATTGATGCAAATAATTAGCAAAATGATAAATAGGTCTTGTTGCACGTTTTTCCTTGTTAGTACACTATTGATAAGTCTGTTGGCTATCTTCCATTCATCTTCATAATAGCTTATTTTGTCACATACAGTGATGAGGCTGTTGCAGCATTCTTGGAAGCATCTGGAGGTTCATTGGCTGAACTTTCCCTAAATAATGTTGCAAAGGTAGTAACCTGACTTTATACATAGGATAGTTTGTTTCAAATGTATCTTTTCTGATTGGTTGATCTGCAATTAAATGGTTACTGGGCAAGCTGACTAAAATCATAAGCTAGAACCATCTTTAGTTAATTGTTATTTAACCTTCATGCTTGCTTTGAGCAAGGGTTTTTTTGTAATGCATCATTGACTAGGTTGACTTTTCATGGGTTTTAACATAGAGTTCCTCAAGTACAATAGGATAATTCTTCATTGATTAGTTAGATTATCCTGTAAAACACTCTCTAGACTTTTGTATATGTAGAAATAACCTTTATAGTTATCAGTTTTTAATTTATGTATGTTGTGTGGCTATGTTGTCAAGAGCAAATTTTGTTGGCTATTGAGAGTTGAGACAAGCACTAATATATTACCAACATAGCATATCAGGACAGCCAATGATGCCTTATACTTGGAAATAGTTGTGCATTTATTGCTTTGTATCATATGCATTTTAACTGTTTAGTCATTTCTTCGCACCATATACATTATATCGAGGCATTCTAGGAAAATAGATTTACAAACCATTAACATGTGATCTGAGGGATTTTTCTTGAGGAGGAATCATTCGTGATTTAATGAGATGTTAACAACAATTTGAGTTATCATTTTCCAAACATCGGATATCATTTTACATGCAACATTTCAGGACCCAGTAAAACTTGCATGTTGACTGACAAAAATGAAATCATCCTAAAGGAAATCATCTAAACCAGCCAGAAGTTACCAGTTGTGAATGAAAAATCAGCAGGATTATTAATTGACAATTTGACATTCCCTAGAATTGAATTCTTATATTGGTTCTAGCTATGCTTTAGTTGGCTATGGCCTATGATTAATTTACCAGATTAGTTTCCACTTATTTCTTTACAATTGAGTTGACCAAGCCCTATTTGGTATGCACTAATGGAAATTGGAGAATACACCAAGCGAGGAGAAAACTAAGAGAAAATGCAAGATCAACAAGAAATAGATTTATGTGGGTCAGCAAGAGTGTCTTGTCAAGACATATGCTCCAACCTAAGATCTTCATGTATGCATTTAGAAATTAGGATTTATGATGACCAGGTCGAATAGATCTGTTCAGATCTGTACTTTTGTAGTTGCTTGTTTGCCAGCATATCCTCTGTCATTGTTCCAGATCATCAGCTGATTGGTTCAACAAATCAACCGACAGCCAGCAAGTCAGTGCATCTAAATCATGCGTAACTCTTTTAGTTGAAATGATCTACCTTCAGGGGCATTGTTACCATCCCTAGAAGGTGTGGCATTCCTTCCTACTCCAATGAGCTCGACCTCTGAAACTGCATTGCCACAAATCAGGCTTCAATCATTTCAACATTTGGATGCATTACTTCAATCAGTTTTAGTTTATGTTGGAGTTTTGTTTCTTTTCCAAGTAGATTTATAATTTTTTCGTGTCACTATTAGATTATTCTTTATACAAAAAAAGTAGAGCCCATTTATTAGTCTGTGTGTCTGTAACACAGGTTTGTTCATTCTAGCACAATGTGGTAATACTGAATATGGTTTCAGATATATTCCACCTATGACTTTTTTAGTGAGTTACATCAAATCTTAATGCAGGTTGCAGAACAAACTGCTCTAGCCATTTCTCGCCGGTGTTGCTCCACCTTGTACAGTCTAGATTTGTCATTTTGTCGAGAAATGACAGACGAAGCACTTGGTTTGATTGCTGATAATTGTTCATCATTGAGGTTTCTGAAACTATTTGGATGCACCCAGGTAGGTGTTGTTTTCATTCACTTATTACAAGAGTTGTTCCATTATCCTACATTCCTGAAACGACAGTTGATCCTTCGGAAGGTTTTTTGTAGGGTTTTTGTTTTTTTTTAATTTTATTTTAATAAAAACTCTAGTTAATATATTGTTCCATGGAGAGAGTATACATTTGGTCTTTCAACAAATTCCATAGCACATATTAATGGTCCATATGAAAGACGCATTTTCTCAAATTTTCAGTGTTAAAAAAAAGGGTTTCGATGACTTGCATTGTCGGTAGAATCCTGAATGTTAACACAAGCTAGGAAAGCTTTCAAGTTTTGCTGGAGTACTAGACCAATGTAGTAATAACTATTTCTCTGCAGGTCACTGAAGTGTTCTTCAATGGTCACTCAAACTCGTCTCTTAAAGTGATTGGACCTAAAGGGCAGCTGCTGGATGACAGTGATATGTCTTTATTTTGATCAGAAATGAAAGTTTTTCTCTTTTGTCAATTGTGAAGATGATGCTTATCTTTCCTCTTCTATGAAAACCGTTTTTTGTTTATCGATGGGTCAACTGATACTTGCCACCTGTAATCAAGTTTTAATTGCACCAATAGATCTCATTGGTTTTCTTATCTGAGTTATGAGATGTTTTTAAATCATGTCGTTCAATATTCTTTATCAATTTTGAATTTCCCTCAAAAATATTTCCTTGCTGTCTCAATATATTTTTTTTAATGTTGAAGAAAAGTCGAGTCTGAAATTGTATTGAGGCATTTCGCTCATGCATTAAATGCAGTTGCATTGCAGTGTTTCATGCGACGGAAATAACCACGAATTGTTAGGCCACTATTTTTTCTAGAACACAAATTATAATAACATAAATAAATCAAACAAATATGCCAAATATAATTTTTCCAATTGAATCGACCAAAATATTGTTCAATAAAGAAATATGTTGTGCCCGGCTAGTAGCCGTTTGTGATTTACCTCTTTCGTGTTGACCCTGAGATGGGTTAGCAGGGGCGCTGGGGGCGAGCGCGTTCGTCTTTTTGCCACAATAAAGAAATATGTTGTCCTCTTGGAGGGTCTAGTTGTCATTGCATGAGATATTGTTATTATAAAGTCTGGAGTTCAAATCTCGACATCTTTATGTGTTAGTTATTCTAAAGGTTAGTAGTCGTCCATGATTTACCTCATCCGTATTGGTCCTGGGATGGGTTGGCGGGGGCGAGTATTTGTCTTTGGCCACCAATTCATGGGATGACCAGTTGGTTAGAGAATGACAATTTTACTAAAATAGAGTAAAAGATCAATTCTCGGCGGATGCATACCTTCGAAGAAAAAAAAACTCCTCCCACTTAACTATTTGACGGTCGACTATAAGTTGACTCCGTGATTTATCTCCCTTTATATAACCTAGGGATAGGCAGTGAGGTGCGTCTAGGATAAGCGCAATCATTTTTTTTTTTTTTTTGCTACAATCAAGAAATATGTTGCCCTGAGCAATAGTACAATAATTAGGCCATTCAAGCGGTTAATTAGATATCTAAAGGTCAAATCCTAACTGTGATACACTATAAAGATTTTCCTCTAGTGGGATGACAACTTTAAGAACGTTGACCGCTTGAATGGATTTCCACGAGCATTTCTTGATTTACCCTAGTGACAGATGGAAAATTTATGTAGGGTTGGGCTGGCTACCTCTAGGATCAGTTGATTTGAAGAGCTGAATACCTATATTACTAAAAAATAAAAAAATATGTTAGGGGGTGTGCATTTCCAAGCGGTTTAATTCCTCGGTAGAGCACATCTATGGCGATCAAATTACTGGTACAGTTGGGGCGCCACATAAGGAGCTATCATGTTTCCTAAATTTACCGAGATAAAATGCCTCTCTTATGTGCTAGTTACTAATTCCAAAGGCTAGTAGCCTAGCTAGTAGCCGCCTGTGATTTACCTCCTCCGTGTTGGCCTTGGGACGGGTTGGCGGGGGCACTGGGGGCGAGCGTATTCGCCTTTTGCCACCATATCTTCTCTCTCATCACGTCCCCTCGGGGTGAACTAATGGCCAGTGCATGGGGTGTTATCACAA
>JBBMJZ010396148.1:0-13913 GCA_037833815.1 Zingiber zerumbet
GTCAATCTTCTTCAGCAATCGAAAATTCTGGTTCATATTTTACATTGAGGTAATTCATACTTAAGTTTCTTTCTTTTACAAACAAAAATAATTGTTTAAATATTCTTTGTTGATTGAACCATAGATCAAACCATGGTTCAATATGTTACTGAGGTATTGACTGGTTTATCTGTCAGATATAAATGTGCATCAAGTTGAACATAGATTAATTTTAAGTGTTTTATATTAAATCAATATAACTAAATTTCAATATTAAAATGATGCAATTGAATATGTTTTAGAATAATTGAGTTTTTTTTTAAAGTAAATTTTGTATAATATGAATATTTTAATTTTTTAAATGTTAATAAGTGATTGTAAAATATTAAAAATAAAATCATGAAAAATAACTGTTATATAGATATTAAGTATTAATTTATGAAATACCTTGGCATTGCATGGGTTAAAAACTAGTATTGAATAACACATTCTTTATGAATTAACTTTAATTTGTGGCTTGGGAATCCAAAATTTGAATACCAATATTACCTTGGTTTATGTTAAGTTTATCCTCCTAATAATTTTAATCCTGTGCATAAGTGTATATATGTACTGCTGCAGTGATTTTCCAATAAAGAATGACTTTCAGTTAAATATAGTGGCTATTTTTAGGGCCGTAAACGAACCAAGCTAAGTCAAACTTTACCTTGTTTGTTTGATAAGGTAACTAAGCCGAGCCGAGTTAAGCCTAAAATTAACCAAGCTTTTGAAATGTTTGTTCAAGCTTGGCTTGGTTCATTTTTTTCTGTGATCGAGCTTGGTTCAAGCTTGAATCGAGCTTGGCTCGTTTCATTGATATCGAGCTTGGTTCGAACTTGAATCAAGCTTGGCTTGTTTAGACATTATCAAGCTTGACTTGTTTAGACATTACCAAGCTCTTAAGTTGAGCTTGTTTGTATGTTTGAAACTTTAATATTTTAAATTTTATTTAATTGATTAAATTAGCTTGTTTAAGCTTGTTTGTTTACTTTAAAAATTATTTATAAGTACTTGTTTGATAAGAGCTTGTTTGTTTATTTATAAGCTTAATAAGTCTTGTCATAGCTTGATTTCTCAAAACCTGTAGGATAAATGTATTTTAATGATCATAATAATATTTTGTATTCTCAATCATGATAAAAAAAATATCATTTATAAAAACTTTAAAAACTACATCAAATAGTAGAGTAATTCATAACTCAAATAAATAAATCACACAAGAATATAACTTTGTACCAAAACGACAAAACAATTATATTAATATAGAGTATTCAATTTCTAATTCATAACTTTAAAATAAGAAGTCATACTTCATTAGAAAAATATTACTAAATTGTAATGTTTATGACACTCATAAGTATTTAATAGAATGTAACTTCCTCATCTCCAAGGCCCACCTTACCTTTTCTCATCCTAAAAAGAAAAAAAAAATGAGATTGTGATATATTACAAGTGTCAATTAATACTGTAGTGAGAAGAAAAGAACAATTTAGCCAATTAAAAAGAATCATTTTTTTAAAAAAAGTTTTACTATATGCACCATCAAAAGGAGTTAAATAGAATTTCCTTCATAACTTATATTAGCATACTAAAAAAAAGATCATCACTTACAGGAAGTCAAGTCAACCACAACAAAAAATATTAAAGGATCAATAATTTAATAAAAACATACCATCTAGAACCATTGCTTTATTATATGAAAATGGCTAAGATAAATTGTAGTCCTTCACTACTTCCTTGTGATCCTATTCAAAATAAAAATATCATAAGTTAAATACTAAATTATGAACAAAAATCATAAAAACAAATAATGAATTGC
Source organism: Zingiber zerumbet (assembly GCA_037833815.1). Classification (NCBI taxonomy): domain Eukaryota; kingdom Viridiplantae; phylum Streptophyta; class Magnoliopsida; order Zingiberales; family Zingiberaceae; genus Zingiber; species Zingiber zerumbet. The sequence goes on from JBBMJZ010396148.1 coordinate 1,838, forward strand.
CTTTTTCTTTTTTCTTTTAAATACCATAAACGATAATTATCGATCACCCTACCACCAACACTAAAAGCTGATTTTGAGTAGCAATGGGAATAGATAATATGTCGCATGCCATCTTTGACAAAATTCGAAATTTGAGGTTGTTTGTTTTCCACCACTAATGCATCAGAGTTTCATCATTTTGACATATATAAACACCATCATCCAAATAGATGCCTAATTCAGATGTGGCATGTTGAACAGTATCAATATTTCTAATAAAATTATCAAACTTAGACTATCCCGTCACAATAGCTTTTCCTTTCTCATTATTTGCATTTGAAGTGGTGTCAAAACCATCACCATTTGAATCACCATTGAGATTTTTGTGGGATTTTTCTTCTGCATGTGCAGTGACATTCATTGTATAACTCATGCAAACTATTCTTCACTAAAACAATTTGATGGACACTAACTTCATACTCGGAGTAAATTATAGGAAAAGCAAACTCAATAAGCTTCATTTTGTTCCTACTTCCTAGGATCTAAAACAGCAGCTATAGAGATTTCCAAATTGCATTGACCCCAGCACTTATTAAATTTAGTTTTCATCTTTATAGTCATTGCTTTCATGAATGAACTCCCAATTAAAATTTGTTGATCTAGTATCTCTTTCACTTGCCAAAGTTTAGGAAGAAATAGATTTGCAGTAGGATATTCACTGCCTGTAATATGAAATTGGCAAAAAGTTTCGTATCAAATAAATAAGTGGAATGATTTAGGGATGTAAATAAGCTAAGAGAATAACTAAATAAAAAACTCACATGAATTCATTAAAAAAATTCCCAAAATGAACAAACTTCTTGAACACAAATCAATTACATTATTTTTAAAAAAAAATCCAGTTTATGTCAATAGCTAGTCAACAAAATCTGTGACTTCAAGATGACATTCAAAATTGCATGCATAGAGTCTCTCCAACAAACAAACAAATATTTATTTCCTATCAAAAAAATATTTTGCAGACAAAGTTGTCAAAGACCATAATAGTACCCTAAATTCATATGACAAAGAGATGATAAGTTGAGACATACAACTAGATAAAAACACTTGCACTATTGAACTATTCAGCGTGTTCATTTAAATATTTATCACTAAATTAACTAAAGATAATGTAAAATAAATATTTAACTAATCGAAATTGATAATTGAGATGATTTTTGTGAGTTAATTAAAAAGTTCCAAAAATGAACAAACTTCTTGAACACGAATTCAATCCTCTTCGCTTGGTAAATATTGATAATCAAGATCTCTTTGTTGATAACGAGGAAATACATCTTTGAACTCCAAAGCTGAGGCAAGCATGGCATAAGTAGCATCAAGGTTTAAAATCTCGACTCGTGTTGAGGTTTCGGTCCCAGACTGAAACAATACGGTTTTGGTACCGTATCGTGCCGTGTCGATATGATTTCAATATTTTTATAAAGTAAATTTGAAACAATCTCCTAAGAATATTAATTTAACTTTCTCAAGTTAGAATGATCATAAGTGCACAAGATAATAAATGTTTTATTAGGTATTATAAACTTGACAGCATACCTTTATCAAAACTTTTAAAATAACGGACAAGTAATATTTCTTAGACATATCAAATAGAGACATTCTAAGACAAAAATATATATTTCATATGTTCAAGAAGTAAGAATCTTAATCGTAAAATAGCTAAATATCTTAATATTCATGGATCCAAATTTTAAATTAATTCTAAGACAAAAAAAAATATTATCTATAATAAATATATAAATTAACACATATGTAACTTTATATATAATAATTATATAAATTAATTATTTATTCATTAAATTAATAAATAATATAAATTTTAAATAGTAAAAAATATCAATTGAACAGAATATAAATTTAATTTATTAGATTTTTTTTTAATTTTTTAAGATTGTTTTAGAATATAAACTTGAATTATTATATTTTTTTTAGAATTTTTAAATGAAATTTAAAATAATAATAAAAAATTAAAATACAAACCAGAGTTATTATAGTTTTTTTAGAATTTTTAAATGAAATTAAAAATAATTAAAAAATATAAGAATATAAATTAGAATTATTATAATTTTTTTAGATTTTTTAAATAAAATTTAAAATAATAAAAAAATATTATAATATAAAACAGAGTTATTGTATTTTTTTAGAATTTTATTATAATTTTTTAAAAATAAATTTTTAGAATATTAATTAATAAAATTTATTTAAAAAATAATTTTAAATATATTTTTATATATTTTATTGAGATAATTTAATTAGTGCTTATAAAAGTCTGTTCGAAATATCATACATACTTGAGAATTATTTAAATTAATTAAATAAAAAATTTAATTTTAAAAGCAATATTGTTGAGGGGCTCAGCAGATCGCGTGGGGGGAGGGGATCAGAGGGGGGTTGATGCCGGAGGCGTCCCGCGACTCCTTTGGCGCCGCCTGCTATGCATCTGAGATGAGGACGCTGGGCTATTTGCGAATAGGGGAAAATCATACCTCGCCGCTCTTCTGTCGCACATGTTGTTGCGGATGCACGTGATGCACGCTGAAATCATCGCGTGCGGCATGCTGATTTCGCCGGCGCAGCGGAACGGTAAAAGCCTTCCTTGCCGGGCTACACGACTTTTCATTTCTAGAGCAGCATTTCATCGAGTGCAACAATCCAAAATCAACCTTTTTGATGATAACCTCAATTGTTTAGTTATGTTAGAAAAAATGTGAAGGCGTGCCTCAGAAACTAAAATGTACTTTATACTTTCTCGAACATTTTCAATTATACTCTGACATGAAATAGTTGTCTATTTAAAGGAAGCTTCTTTTAGAACAAAAGATTTTCTCGTAAGCTTCTTACAACAGAATCATTGTTAGAGGTATTATCAACCGTGATTGTCTATACTTTACTTTTTATACCCCATTCTTGCAAACATTTATATAAAGCATCATGTAAGACAGTTGTAAATGGTGGTAGGCGATAGGCTGTGGTGGGACAATCAGTGACCGCACATCTCCTAGGCTATTGATTTTTTTATTATTATTATATATATATGTGTGTGTAATATTTACTTTTAATAAAATATATTAATTAAAAATTTAATGTGTATATATATATAATGGATATTTTTATTAGGCTTTAATTAAGTTTATATAAATTATTTCAATCATAACTAAGAGTTGATTAAAATTATTAACCTAAAGATATTTAATTAAATCCTAACTTACAACTTACACGCGTACTTGTTTCGGTCGGGTGATGAGCACAACTCATCGCAGGGACTGCGTGACAATTCTGGACGCGTCGCTTGGACAGCGTGCTCGGATGACACGTCCAGACTCGTCTTCAGGCCCGGGCCCAGGCGACACTTCTGGACGCATCGCGGAGGTGCGGTTGATGTCCGCCTCCCGCCTAGGCGACCACCTCGGTTGCCATTTAGAACACTGAACTCCAATATGAGGAGGTGGAACTTTACAAAAATTTAAGATCCTCTTTTACAATCTCCAATCATAATCTATGAAATGACATGTTAAAACCATGTATTTGAGTTTCTGCCCTGATCTCCATAAATCTATTATGATGCTAACTCTATTTGTATCTTTCAACGACTTAATCCTTTTTTTCTCCATCTTATAGCTAGTTATACAATCACCTTTGCACTTGAAATACTTTGATAATTTGGAGTAGTCGTTCTCATTAAGACATTGAACAAATCGTTCTCAACAAAATTAAATGGTAATTCATGCACCATAATCATGTGAGACATAACTTCTCTAATCCTCCCTTGATCATATCCAAAGTTCGTTAATTCACCCGTACTAGAAGTTGTGATTTGAGCAATGTGAAGTTTTTCAATAAAATTTGTCACTTTGTAGAACTTTTTAAGATATCTAAACAATTGTGTTGTGGCGCCATCCTTATTCTTTGAAAATAATTGGCAACGATGGTTGCATTTGGGCTTTCTTGTGCCATTAGCAAGACTAACTTCACTAAAGTCTTCCCAAACATTTAAAGTCTTTTTTCTTTTTATCAAATGGACTGTTTTTTTACTTTCATCAACTTCTTTATCAATATTTTCCTCAATAATAGAAACATTTGTCTCCTCCATTGATCTCCTCCATTGATGACTGAAGATAACAAAATCCTTAAGTAAAACCAAAAAAAAACAAAAAAGGACGAAGCTCCCGCCCAGGGATGGATCCATTATACGCAGCCTTATCCTGCTTTTTATAAGAGATTGTTTCTAAGCTGACCTTTAGGTCATAAAGTAACAACTTTATCGTTGCACCAGGGATCCCCTTCACCTTAAACAAAACCAAACAAATGATATTAAAAATTTGTCACTAATTATAACAAAAGTGAACTGATAACATATCATATAGAGTTAACAAAACATATCAAACTTAATTAAACAAAACAATGGAGTAACCACTGAAAAAAGGAGGAAAAAAATAAAAATTACTAGCCTTTTGTGGAGCAAGGCAAAGCACATATGGAAGGAGCATGTAAAGCGCTAGTGGAAGGTTAGGGTGGAGCATGTGGCGTTGAGTGTGGCCAGGAAAATGAGTTTGGAAGTGCAAGATCTTGGTTGGTGACGATGATTTGGTGGGCTAGGAAGACAGAGAAGAGCAGTATGAAAGCAGGTTGTGAGGAGAACAAGAAGAAAGAAGTAGAAACAAGAAGAAAAATAAATAAAAAATTGAAGAAGTGGAAAGTAACCTGAGAATAGGATTAGTTTTTTTTTTTGGCTAGAAGTTGAAGAGACGGGAGCCGGGAATAGAACGTTGTAAAACTGCACATTGATATCGAGACTGCCACCTTGGGAAGGAGATTTCTCTACCATTTAAAAACAATCGAGAAAAATATATTTAATATTATAAATAAATATCTCTCCACCATTTAATATTAAATTAATAATCTTATTTAAAATTAATATTATATATTTTAAAATTTAAATTGAGTATTTGTGTTCAAAATAAATAAATTAATAATTATTAGGATGATAATTATTATAATTTATTAAAAATAATAATGTGTTTGTTGATAGTTAAATTTAATTATTATTATTATTATTATTTGGTTAATTCAACTATATATATTTAATTAATTATTCATGTATTATTTTAAATTAATTAAATTAACATGAATTTAACTTATATATTCTTTTATAAATAAAATCAAAGTCACTTTTATCTTGCTTTTGCTATAAATTAAACAAAAAAACAAACGTGATATCAAGGTGAATTATTAAATTTATAATTTTTTTTATAATCCAAGTATCTGAACCTTCAGTCCAATTAATCCTAAAGGTGAACACTCTTCCTTTGATTCGCAAGCTGCAGTCACATAACAACCTGATAGTCTAGTAGTTAGAACGTGGGAGGTGAATTCCTTGCAATTTCTGAGATTTAAACCCTCGATGCTCGGGATGACCCACTGTGTGCTTTAGGGATCGCAAGGAATCCAATGGAGGATCCAATACTTGACTAGAATGGAAGAGGGTACATGGAGGGATTTTTTTTGATCCAATTAAATAATTTGGTAATCGAGTATGAAGATTTTTGGATTCGGGTATAGAGGCTGGTTTGGTAAAATCCTACCCATATCCAACCGAATACCCTATTAAATTATAATATATATAATATTTTTTCCTAAAAATTTGATAAATATCCATAGCTTCATTGAAATTGACAATTTGTAGGTGGTAATAGGATATTTGGGTAGGGTATGGATATTCGATGCTCTAACAACTATGGGGATGAGAATGAAAGTTGAATACTCGATGGAGTGAATATAATAAACGGGGACGAGGATGGAGAATATGGAATCCGAATATTCGACCCATTGTCATTCCTAGTGTACTCGACGTTGCACCATGCCCGGGGATTGTAGAATTGAGATATTGCATTTTGTGATACTCATTTCATTTTTTTAATGATCTCAATCATGTGTGACTATTATATTTGCTAATAAATTTTTATATAAATCAAATAAAAAAAATAATATAATTACTTTTTTTAGTAAGCTCTGAGTTTAAATTATTATTAAATTTAAAATGAAATTAGTTTAATATATTAATATATTAAAAATAAGATAATTAAGTTGGACACTTAAATATTTTAAAAACTCAGAAAGATGAGAATTAATAATTTTTAAGCTATAGATTGATTAATAAATCGATTTATACATAAAAATTTATGTAAAAATTTGAATAATTATATTGAAATTGACCATTATTAATACTTATATACCTTAAACAGAATTAATCAATCAAATCTAGAAAAATCATTTGGATCACAAATCAAATTTTAAGATGATTTTTAATCAATTATTCCTTCAAGATCATTATAAGTTATGAAACATTCTAAATAGAAATTTTATCCTTGTATTTAAAGAGTTAATTTTAATAAAAAAAAATTGGTCAAAATTATTTAATAAATTAGAATGTAATCACTGTATCAATTTTTAAAATATAAACTAATTTACAAATTATCTAATGCATTCAAAATAAAAAAAATTGAGAATTTGAGCTACAAAATATCCTAACTTGAATATCATAATATTTGAGTCCAAAAAGTGATTTAAAATATGAGCCCATAAACAAGCGAGTATAAACAAACTCATAAATGATCCCATAAACAAGCTCATATATGATTTTGATCATGAACATAGTTTACAAACATTGTTCATGAACATTAACAAACCGAACACATATGTGTTCCAACTTATTCATTTAGCTTATCGAGCTGTTCAAGCTTGTTTATTTAATTGACTTTATGCATATTGAACGAACATAAACCGACGCTTATTAAGTCGAACACCAAGCTTGTTCACGAACGCTTGGTTCATTTGCAGCCCTAACTGTTTTGACATTTTGAATCATTGAATTTGTGTCCTAGCATGCATGTGTCAAAGAGATCTTCTAATAATGATTTTTTTTAAAAAAATAAATCTTATACTACCTCCTCATTACCTATCCTATGTTTTTTGATTGGTAGTAATTCTTCACTTTTATAATTGCACTTTGGCATTGCAGGGAGCTATTGCTATCATATATAATTCATGGGGATGAGTTGCAAGTTTTGGGCTCATTATGTCTTCTGGCTACCTTGCTGCAGACAAAAGGTTATATTGGTACCAAATTGTTTTTTTCTTTCATTTAGTATCATCATGGGTTTTAATAAAGTTAATATTGCCATTATGATAGAATTAGATGAATCAGTGCTGGATGGGCTTGGAATTCTTCCTCAAAGAAAGCAACACAAGAAGCTGCTGCTTGTAAGTATTGACACTTCGATTGCAGTTTTATCATCTTGATTCTCATTTGTTTTATTTTCCTATCGTGGCTAAAAATTATATAGCAGCTTAGCTGTTTTAAGCCACTGATTACTTGGCTATTCAAGCTCCAAAAGAGCAAAAATGTTTGAGATTCCTGAAGGAAAAATGTTAACTATTTAGCCACTATTTGGAATCTACCAAATACCATCTCTTTTACCAAAGGAAATAGTAAACTTGATTTGAAATGTTATTATCTACAGCGACAACATATGATAAAAAATCTCAATTATACTATAGCTAAAAGAGGGTAACGATATGTATTATGTCCTGCAGCAAGCTTTGGTTGGTGAAGACAATGGGGAGGAGCAATTGTTTTCTTCAATCTGCATGCCAAAAGATAATAGGAGCACTGAACTTGAGAGTTTCCTGCTAAAACTTGAGGTTTTTTTTTGACTTGTCTTCCAGCATTTGGACATATTAGACAACTCTTGCTAAGATTAATCTTTTATTGATTATTTTGAGTTGGGACCAAAATAGCCACCATTATTGTTTTTCCCCCTTCCCCTCACCTCCCCTCTTTAGAGTTGACTGCTTGAATCTTACCCTCCATTGAACTCTATGCTATATCAATATTAATACAAAAATTTAAACACCTTCAAGTTGAATATATTTCAACCCTTTTAATCACAGAATTTGTAAGTTGTCTTTGAATATTTAAATATTTTCTCAGCCTATTTTCTCTCATTTTGTCATATATTCAAGCTACACCTAATTGCTTTTGGAATTAGTATTTTTTTAAAAAAAAACTTATCTTTTTTGATAACCCCACACTTCTACTTTAACATTCTCACTTATGTTATATGTTATCTTTATACAATATGATTATTTTTTCCAAGAAAAATTAGGCTACTAGATTGGCAACATTTTGGATGAACTTGGTGGTTTGGTGTCATAAGCATTATCTCTATTCTCTGTTCTTATGCTCTGTGACACTTTCCAGAGTGATCTTTCATTGTGAAATGGGCTTGAGGCTTTTAACGGCTCTGTCAATTATTTGGACCAAAATGGATAGATACCTGAATAACAAACTATTTTTCATGAAATTGCTTTATACAGTCAAATATCCCACAGGTATCTCTTCTAATTTTTCTCTGCTTTGTAATTTTTTCTGGTTATCTTCATTAGCAATGGCGTGGCATACTGTGGTAGCCTGCCATTAGCATAGTAAGAACACAAAGTTGTATGATGCTGAAGCATAGCATGTCAGCCATCTGTTGTCATGTATGTAATGAATTACAATATAGGCATGTCAATTCTTTATTTTGATCTATCTACCCATTTATTCATAATACATTTTGGTTTGGAGTAATAGTGCTATTTTCCAGTATGGAATCTAATAACTGACATGCATTCAATATTCTGAATCACAATGACAGATTGCTCGGATCAAGCTGTATGATGTATACATTTTTTTACTAGATACTTATAGTTATTCTTGGATAGCTAGAAATCATAAAAAAATAATAATTTGGATTTTTTTTTTCAGAATTGAAATACAAAAGCACAACTGAAGCATTAGGATTTTACATCCTAGTACCCTACAACTCATAAACCAACTGTTAATTAGAATAAACTATAGTTTTTTTAGAGAAACTTTATAATAAGATTTTATACATTGATATGAAAAGAATTGGGCCGAAAGGGCGCCCCAAATTAAGAGAAACACCATATTAGCGCTCCTTTTTCCCCTTTTCCAAAAAAATCAATTCAGTGCCCCTCCCATGATTTTATCCCGAAAATATTCCTGGATTTAGTGTTGTTGTAGAAACTACCGAGTAGCTGTGTAGAAGTTAGCAGGTAGCTGCCACACGTTGTAGAAGCTATATGCTAGCTTCTACACTCTCAATCATGATTAGAATATATTCATTTGAAATGTAACAAATGTCATGGAGCCTACATGTTTGTTTTGCTCGTTGAAATATTGTTTTAACCAAGTTATCATTCAGAGAAGCACAATCAAAATGAGATAGAGTCACTGTTGCAACTAGCTTCTATGTTGTACCTTGTAGAAGCTACATATTAGCTTCTACACGGTTGATCGTGATCAAATAATGTTCATTTGAAAATATAGCGAGTGTCATGGAGTCCCCATCGTTTGTTTGCTAGTTGAAATATTGTTTTAACCATGTTATCACTTAAAGAAGCAAAATCAAAATATATAAAATAATGTTGTAGAAGCTAGCAACTAGAAATTGTAAAAGCTGGCTGCTAGCTTCTACACAGCCGAATGATCAGAAAACATAATGGTATTTTGTGTTAGACACCCATTTAACTTTAAGTGAAAATGGGGCGCCCATCTAACGATTTTGCAGATGATGGGCGCCCTTTTGATTTTTGGCCAAAAGAATTTTTGAAATACTAATAGACTACAGTACTCATACTAGTTAGAACAATCCGTAACTTAGGAGTTGTCACACGTAATGCTAGCCAACACAATACATAGAGTGAAGTGAATACATCCTTGTGAAAGGATCCAGTTAGCTATAGGTCATATTATATAATATTGTTAAAGATATTCAGATTGATGAATATTAACTACTAATCCAACCAAGTTTTGACATCTAGACATGAGCAGAACCATGTGGTTAGGTCATCTATTAAATTAATGTAGTTTTTATCTTATAAACTTTGGTGACTTGAAATAAAACCTGTTTACAAACTATATATTAGAAGATTAACTAAGAAAGTTCTTTTAACTTGCTATTTACTGCTACCCTAATCTACTTGAATGGTTGATGTCGTTTTATTTGTTTTCACAGGATGAGTATGGGTATCATGCCAAATGCAACGTAAACCCCAAAATGCATAGATATCAGGTAAAACCATTGCTTTTTACAGATTCTTTCTTCCTTGCTCATTGAATGATTTTCTATATGAAGATACCACTTTAATTTCCTTGAATTTAGAGGATGAATACCAAATGTGGTTAGGAAAACTTGCAATGTTGAACTAATATATTGGCTAGCTACCCTATTGTTGTAAGGGCAATGCCAACTGTTTCCTAGCTCTGAATTGTCCAATAATTTTTGAATGAAAAAAGTTCATTTTTCCATATGACAAAATTTTGCCACATTCAAGAGGTGCCTTATGTGTATCCAAACCTCTGATAGGATGTAAAGCTTAACAACTATATTTTGAATGATGGAATGCTTTCTTGTTGTATAGGACTTTCCCTGAATTTTTGAGTAAATATTTGGATTAGGCAAAAGTTCAAATATCTGTGCAATAATTTTTCCACATACAAGGTGGTGGCTTATGTCTATCCATTAATCTGTGTTAGGCTACGAAACCCGATAAATATCCTTTTTCTAAAATGTAGTATAACTTTACATTGAAACATAACTAAGTCTTTTAAAGTACTAGCAGTTTATGTGGTGGTCTGCCATTTGTAGGTACTTGATGCATTAGTAAGTCTTTTCTTCCGGTCCAATATATCTGCAGAGATACTATGGCTTGGTGGTTGGCTCTTAAGGCAGCTTATTCCTCGCGGTGAGGGAGAATTTGCTTCTTCTCTTCTTAGCCGACTCAAGGTAGTTCTAGTTTTCTTATGAATTCTTCGTGGTTCTTGATATCAGTGATGCACTTGTTGCATAATCTATTTGATTTTTAGATATGCTAGGATTTTTTTTCTTTATGTGAGATGTTCAGTTATTGTTTGCAAACTAGCACGTACTTTCATAAATTTATTTAGTTGTTAGGAGGAATTACCTAGTTAATTACGGCTTTGATATGACATTGTAGCCATTACTTACTGCTAATTCATCCTTTTGTGAGGCATCTGCATTGATGATGATTTTCATCTTTTCATAGTGTGAAAATGTTAGAAATAAGATGGCATGATTTTTTACTACTTTCCTTCTCAAGTTCCTACAAAAAGTTCTAACCATTTGCACAGACTTGTTTGCATTATGTAACCTGTTTTTTTAATGTTTTTCTAAATCATTTTCTTTTTGAGATATTTACAAATTTTCAACTTAAATTTTTGACTGGATCATAAATCATTCATTATTTCATTTTCTGCTTTACCCTATCCTAGCAAACCTCTATGGTTGACCATAATAGCAGCATGAATTGAACCTAAATATAATAGAACACAGACCACCCTTTTTACTTTGGAGTCACTGCACATTCAATTGTTGAATTGTTCCTTTTCCTTAGTTTATGGAATGTAAGTCCTGCATATAGGATTCACACAGGTTGTATACAAGCAATCTTTTTGAGGAAGTTAAGGGAACTTGGTGCGATGCACTCATATCTGTCCTTCAAGAAACATGGAAAATATGCAAACGAGGTAATTGTCTGCCCTACCATAAATTGCTCGATTGTCATTTGCTAGCATATATTGGGTTCATGATTTATTTCCTCATCTTACTAAGCAGTACTTGAAGCTTCCTCTCCCCCAAAAGACTCCAAATTCATGTTCTTGCCATCACAAGGATGTTCTTCTGGAGGTTAGATTTAAATTTCACTTGTTTTAATTCTGATCCGTAGGTACATAAATTAATTCCTGGGAGAGTGGTTAATTTGTTTTTTATATAAAGGCTTTGCATATATGTTTATTCATGTAATAGTATTTCAGGTGAATCCTCTCTTGGTGCTGCTGAAAGAATGTGCAAGATGGTCAAGGTTGTTATTTTCTGAAGTCATTCTATAAATTTTAGTGTTGCTAATATCTCTTTGTTTCTGTTCTAGTAGATTCATCATTCATACACTGTCA
>JBBMJZ010396160.1:0-13912 GCA_037833815.1 Zingiber zerumbet
CTCATGTGTCAACCTGATATCTCACATCCATGACTTGTGAGATTAAGTCATCCTTTGACCTATATACTAGTCTCAACACATTAATATTATCCTTGTATATTAATGCTTGACTAGGAATAGGTAAGAGTAGTGTTCCATGTATATCTACAATATCTCACTATCAATTCAACTAATTGATATGTTATAGATAGGAACCTACTACCCAAGAATATTATTATACTTATACAATCGGCACTGAACTGAAATAAATATAATAACCAACTTTTCCTTTTATTAATAATGATATATGATACAAAATGAGTCATTTACAGTCATCTCATAATTGGTACTAGGGCTAATACTAACAGTTTTTTACTTGGTTCGAACCTTTCGACGACTCCTACTCTAAGGCCCGCACTCGTCGAGTGCTTTCATTGGGCAATCAACTAATAGTTCGAAATGATTACAAATTGCAACTACAAGAACTATATATAAAAATTACTGACAATAAAAAATCTAATTAAAGCTAAAGTCCGGTTGTCGGTGGAGCATAGCAGCATTGTGGGAGTCTTTTCGGAGCACAGAGCAGTAGAGAAGGTTGTTGCAGTTGTTGTTCTAAAGCTTCGGATCGAAGGCCTGTATATAAGTCCATTCTGGGTGCCTGAAACCCCTCTAGGCGCCTGGACCACGTGGCTCGACCAATCAATGCGATCCACGTCAGCTTGTGGATAAAGTTTCAGGTCCAGACACTTGGACCGACTCCGGGCGCTCGAATTGCCTGGGCGCCTGCGGCCTACCGGGTGAGCTTGGTTCGGGCGCCCTGACCCCTTTTCTTCAGCAGCTTTCCCCTACAGAAAAGGTTAGTCTTGGGCAACCAAAAATATATTTTTTTTCCCTACAAAATAAAGTTAGCAAAACATAATAAAATATGAGTAGTAATTAGATCCTGTCGCCCTGAGACTAGGATCTAGTCAAGGTCTCAGCTTAGGTTTTCCAAATGGACCTAAGCTGGATCAACGCCTACAGTTCCTTCACTGAGAACGCATTCTCACTAGACCTCTCCTCCAGTTGCTTACCTTTTACTTACTAACTATAGTCGCTTGACTTGTCTTTGACTCACTAGGTCTTCCCATTAGTTGTCAGGTCCCATGAACCCAACTGGACTTCGGCCGATTGTTAGGTCCCACGGACCCAACCAGACTTCCCACCAGATATCAGGTCCTACGGACCTATCTAGACTTCAAACCAGCTATCAGGTCCCGTAGACTTAGCTGGATTTCAACCTCGTGTCAGGTCCTTCATACCCGTCAACTCCTGCACACTTGGTAAAACAGTTATACTACAAACACTCTAACTTTAATCCACTTATCATTCATCAAAATCTAAGTTAGATCATTGGTGCAAATTGCACCAACATTTTCCTGTCCCTCCGTTCATATCATACGTGAGTCGGTATTTTAATGTTCCCTTACAACAGTTTAACCCAAACACATTCCGCTATATGTGTGGGATGTCCATGTTGTTTCACCTTTTTGGCATCCCTCCTACACCGCGCAATCTTTATTTGTTTTCTTACCCCAAGAAATCGGAGTTGGGGGCCTTCCTCTTTCAATCTCGCCCAAAGTCGATTTTCTTCGAGGACATGCCTTCTTCGAACAAGGACTGGAAATCTTGTTTATTCTTCATTGAGATGCCCGAGCTCGCAACCTAGTTGACCAAATGACAGTCTTCCCTTCCTCCTCTTCCTAACCTCGGGAATTATAAGTGCAACCCGACCTTTATTTCATACTCCACTAAGTTGAATGGCCAATGCTTTAATATCCACAAATGGCTGCGCGAAGGCCTACTTTATTTGTTTGGCCTGAGTCCTATTCAGACAAACGTATCCTTCTCTTATGGTAAGTCTTGGTAACTTGGTTATTATGATATCACTAACTAAGGTATTTCTTACTTTATGCAGCGGAAGCCATTTTTGAACCTCTGGTTTTGGACGAGATTAATCTGGAAGAGGAAGAGCTCCTTGCTCAGGAGCGAACATTGTTAGACGAGTGAGCTAACCGGTCGTCCCGTCTAGCAGGGGATCTGATAGCCATACGGTCGAATCTAGCATGGTCAATGCTTCTGGGGAGTTATCCCCCGATCCTTTTCCGGTATCTGAAGGTTCCCCTATGGAGGCTGAGGCCACCCCAAAAAGGAGATGCAAAAGGCGTAAACTTGTCCATGCCCAAGTTCTTGAGGGACGAGCGTCCTCCATTGAAACGCCTTCCCTACATTTATCTATCACCCGAGAAGAGCTCGTACGGGAGGAGGTGCAAGCACAATCTTCCAAGCGGGCTTTGTCCGCCCTTCCTCTTGCTAGTCCAACGCATGAGACCAGTCAAGTACAGGAGGTCCTTTCTCAGCTGAGCAGCTCCCCGGCTTCTGATCTATTTATATCTCCCCGTGTGAGGACTCCATCGGTTGCAACTTCTACTGAGCCCAAAGAACTTTATCAATTCTTGACCGCCTATAATCTACCGTCCGCCCAGGCTGCCTTTTCTCCATCGGCCACATCCCTGACTAGTGGTCGAATATTACTGAGGGGTCACTTAATTGAGGCCTGGGAGACCTCCATTAACCAGCTGGACGAACTTACTCCAGCGGAGCTCACGAACGAGTATTCCTATGAACTAATCAAGTTAAGCTAGATTTTTTTTTTTTCATTATTTCTTACTTTGAATGTCTCTGAGGCTGCATGTTTCTCATAAATGGACGATAAGAATAGACCTAGTACAGAAATTGTTAGCTCTGACCTAGAAAAATGAATCTCTACGACAACGCATTTCTGAGGCTGCTTTCACATACGATGCCAATAATATACTAATATTAATTTTGGTATTTTATTTATTTTTAAAATTATTATATTTTTATTATTGAAAGTTATAAAACATGTATAATAATTATTTTTGTCACGGCACCTCAATTTTAAATTTCTAGATAGTTAAGTGACACATTGTCCTTGCTTGTTGACAATTGTTCATCCTCTGCCATGCTTCCAAAATCAAGGTGTCTTTTCCCTCATTGTCCTTGCTTGTTGACAATTGTTCATCCTCTACCATGCTTCCAAAATCAAGGTGTCTTTTCCCTCATTTCTCGAGTGTGCTCTCCTACTACTTTATCGATGTATGTGGTTCGACGATCTGGTTCGACAACGAGCATGAAAGATGAACAAGTAAAAGATGAGTTAGAAATGCTAATTGAAAATTGATGTTAGCGGCAAAAGATAAATACGTTCGTCTTCAGCTTCCCTGTCAATCTATCTCAAGATCAGCACGGAAGAGGTAAATTATGAACGGCTACTAGCCTTTAGAAATATTGATTAGAAATTGATCTTCGAACAAGATGAAGACAAGGAGCATGAGATTTACTAAAAGGAATGCATATTTTGGGGAAGGAGAGAGAATAGAAAGGAAAATGAAGTTGTTTGATTTAGTAGATCATTTGGCGTAACGAAGTGGATGAGTTTATGGTTCAAGTGTTTCTTTGGTGTGTACCCTAAGGTATGGTGGGGTGGTAATTGGCATGTTTTTTTTTTTTAAACAATTAGAATTCAAAACTGACGCACGGCATATATGCGGCATTTGAAAACTAGTGATAGTGGGGTACAGAGTCACCTCACTTTTTAAATTTACTTGGGAGTAAAATATAGAAAATTAGCTCATAAACTCAAGAGGAACATTAGGACTTTACAAAAATTTACCTTTTATTATAATACATTTAGTAAGGGTAACAGTAATCCTGAACTTATAAACCCAATTTCATTATGGACCTACCATGTCATATTATTGTCACATTAAAAATAAAAACTCACAACTTTAATGAACCGTTCCTCCTAATCATAAATTCAAAAAGTAACTTTAGATTGGTCCCACTAATTCACATATCATTATCTATCTTTTTTTATTTACTATCTTTATTTATAATATTAATTTATATGCTATCATAAATATATATTTATAATAAACATGTTAATTAATTTATTAATAATATATATTAGTTTATTTAATAATTTTTAATAAATTATTAATTTAATAATTTAAATAAGTTATTAGTTTAATAATTAATATATAATAATTAACTCCAATTTTATTAAAATATTTTTAAAAATTAAAAAAAAATAAGTAGGCATTAGCTACCACATGTGGAGCCGCTACTAAATATTTTTTTAAAATTATGTTGGATGTTGGATTATCGGGTTTTAAATATCCACTGACCTTATAAGACAGTTGGATTCATAAAATCTAGTTTCTTGGTTTTGTGAACCAAACATTACAGTTACTCTCAGGTTTAATTGTGTGATAAATCAAAAAAAAAAAAAAAATAGTGTCCTCATGACGCACATATTTACTTAGAAAATAATAGATATAAATTAAAATATTTTTAGTTGATATGAATAATAATTTGATAAAATAAAGTTAACAAAATATGTTTGATTAGGTAAGTATATTTGCAAAAATTCATTCAGTTCAAGAAAAGTTCATTTCATTAGATAAAATAGAATTCCATATAATTAATTAGAAAATTCACACCAGATACTCTATTTAATAATTTTACCTTAAATTTTTGATAGGGTAGCTAAAAAATCTTTGCATCAGTTACCTTATCCATTCCCTAAATTATACATTTATAAACAATACTTCTCTAAATTTAGGGAATGAATTTCATTCCCTAAATATTATAGAGGAGAGAGAAGAAATAGATGCTCTTATATGGGTTTTAAATTTACTTAACACCTAAAAGATAGTGGATGTTACATAATCTTTGGAATGATATAAATGGCACAAACTTTTATTTTATATATCTTAGATTATACTTTAAGCTCAAAGGTTGAAAGTAATTAATGAGATTAATAAAATGTATCATATTTCGGTAATATTTGGCTGATATGGTTGTGAGAACAGAACGAATCAATCGTAAAATAAATATTATGCTTATATAATGGTGGGAAAAAAAGGGTATAAACCAATCTTACTCTACTCAAAACTACATCAGTGATATTATTTAAATCACAATTAATCATCTCTACACTGGTAATTAGGAACAACAAAAAGTATTAATACTTGATTAATGCGTATTAATCAACAGGTTAATCCCAGCTCTAAATCTTCAAAACAACTGTGGGTTACGTAGTGGAAATGATTTACATAGAACAGGCTGCAACAACATGGATGATCGGAATGTAGCAGGCAAATTAACAGGAATGGGAAGGAATACCTGTAACCTTGCGAGCGTAAAGCGAAGCTTGAAACTATACCAGAAGCCACACTTTTGCAGGCTACCAACTGGCTATATTACATTCACTGAAAAAGTTAGACAACTGTGAAAAAGAAAAAAAAAAAAAAAAAAAAAAAAAAGGAAAAAAAAAAAGGAAAGATTTTGATCTTTTTCAGAGAAAAAGATTCCCAAAAAACTTTGATCTAAATTTAATAATACTCATTGATATAATAATATGTTAATTCAGATTAATACAAATTTGGCAAAAGTTTGTTAGCGAAATACAAAGTTCGTACGCGGCGGAGCTTTTTCTTCGGGTAACTCGTGAGTTGTTATTTCCTACAAACAAAACAAGTAAAAGAGAACAAAATTAAAGAACATTAGTTAGGCTGTAGAAACTAGAAGATAATGTGAACTAGATGGTGGTAAAGGTAAGCAATAAATTTATATTTAGCTAATTTTTAGTGTTGCGTCATTTATCTCCTTTTCAAAAGGTATCTTGAAACCTTAAAATAACTATGTTATTCTTGTTAAAACACTATTAATCACTTTAATTTAATAGATTGGAAAAATGAGGGGTAGATATTCCATGCGCGTATCACGTCACTTCCATTGAAAAAAAGTAATAGAAATAATTATTAAAGATTGCAATGGCAATAGTTAAAAAAACTCAATTTGACAGTTCATAAAATTTCAAAGATATGTTTTAAAAAAATTGAACTTTGACGTTAAACATGAAAATTTTCTTTAATTTTCGACTAAGAAACACTGTACACAATAAATACCTCTTGGTGAACTCCAAAACTCTGATTTGGTTATGATCTTTTGTCAAACTTTTTCTCACCTGATTTCTTTTCTTCCGCTTCTCTTCTTTTTTGTTGCCTGAAACCGACGAATAGGTAACGTTGTTATGTTATTGCAATACAGAAATCACCAAATTACAACAATTAATTGCTTCTTAATCCGGGAAATCTACATTCTTTCCAAAACTATAAACAAAGCTTAAAATAAATTGGTAGGGCTATAAACGAGCCAAGTTGAATCAAACTTTGTATTATTAAAGCTTGTTCGATAAAGTAATCCAGGCAAATCAGCTTAAAATGAATTGTTGAAACGAATGTTTAAACTTGGCTTGATTTCTTTTTCACAAGCTTGAGCTTGGTTCATTTTTCACAAGCTTGAGCTTTGTTCGTTTATATATTATTGAGCTTTTAATTTAAACTTATTTGCTTGTTTAAAATTTTATATTTTAAAATTTGATTGGTTGGTTAGGCTTGGTATTATAAGTTTATTTATTCATTTTGAATTTTTTTTTGTTTATGTATAATTTTGATAAAAGTTGTTAACGAACAAAGTTCACAAACTTTGTTTGTGGATATTGTTCACAAATAATGTTCATGAACAATTTACAATCTTTGTTCATAAATATTAAAAAGTTGAACACGTGTTTAATCTTGTTAATATAATTTAATAAATTATTTAAGTTTGTTCATTTAATTTAATGAGTTGTTTAAACTTATTCAAATCTTGTATATGTTGAAAAACAAAAAGAATTTTGCCCTTGTGTCGTGGCTAGGCACTCCAATGGTAGACCAAACATTTGGAGTTTGAGACTCAGTTGTGGTGTATTGTGGGTGATTTTTTCCCTCAATGGATAGAGGACCCGAGGACGTTGGCTATCAGGATGAGCCTCAACATGTATTTTCCCAATTTACTTAGGTGGCGGGTGGAAAACTTCCGTGGGACCAGACCAGTCGCCCCGCCCCAGGATTAGTCAGGCCGAAGGCTTAGATACATGGTGCTAACTAAAAAAACATAAAGAAGTTTTTATCACGTTGACCACTAAGCTTACTCACGAGTGTTGATTCATTTACAATCTTAGAAATTAGAAGTTAAAAAAAATATGCTTAAAATTAAATTTTTTATGCATTTAGATTTATTAAAAGTGAATAATATGATAAATAATTATTTTTATTATCTTAAGTTATGGAACCTGCAACTGAATATTTTGAATTACCAAACATAAAGTTCTAATTATAACAAATGAAGATAATCCTACATCAATATACTTTGCATAAAAATACGGATATAGAATAACCAAGAAAACCATTATGAGATTAGGATTTGCTACTAAATGGCTTGGCGCAAACATTTAAAATAATTGGTATAGTCCAACAGGTTAAAATTGTTATTTCCTCCATGATGATCCTAACCAAAAATTCTAAGATAATTGGTTGATCTCCAAGAGATTCATGGAAGAAATTATAAATATTTTAAAAATAATAGATATTAGCAGCAAAACTTGAATATTAAACTGCATATGCACTGTGAGTAGACACTTACGCAAAGGCAGTATATCCAGTGCCAGCATTAGAAGCAGATAACAAAGCTGAATGCACACTTGATGCTGATGAATTGTCATGTCCTCCAGGAAGGGATGAGCTTTTTCCATCGCCATCAATCTAAAGGGAACAAATAAGGAAAATGTCGAATTCAATCTTACATGTATATTAAAGTACTTAAAGCGCTCACCTTGTCCCATTTTGTCTTCTTGTTTGGTCTAATTTCTTTGGCTGTGCCATCTGTTGTTGGACCTGGAGGCAACACATTCACCGCTGCAGCAGCCGCCGCCGCCGCAGCAGCAGCAGCAGCAGCTGGTAGGTTACCAACTGAAGTGGAACACAATATTGATTAGACATACATAATAGGCAAGCAAATCTGCAAGTATTGGTGTCAAGCACAAACACATCACCATGTAACTTCTCCCCTCTTTTCAGGGTGAAGCTGTGAATTTTTACCTGAATTTTGAGTGCTCAAGTTTGATCTTGGAACACCTGCATTGGGTTGTCTTCCGCCAGCAACAGAATCACCCTGCCTCTTTTTTCTTTCTGCTTCACGCCTCATATCATTCTCTGCAACAGCAAGCACATCATTAACGATACGCAAGGGCATAGCTGACTGTGAATTAATAGACAATGCAAGTAGTGAGTGATACAACAGAGATGCAATAAACTTGTCTATGCAGGGAAGGCCAATTATTTCTTTGGAAATCAATGATAAAATGAATCCTACTGTATATGAGAAAAGAGAAAGATTAGCAACAAAAGAGCATCAGAGAGACTTAAGAAAGACCAACGAATTACCAAGATGCAAAATGCAAAGGGCAAAATATGTGATTGTGGCTGAGGTTTGGGGGTTAAAATTTCTCCTAATGCTTTTTTACTTTGTTTACCGCCTGCAATGGTCATGAGTAACTGTTTCTGTAGCTGCTATATTATAATAAGAATCAACAATGCAATGTGACGAGAAAGTATTAATTTGCATGCCAATTTGTGTTGATAACTTGGTATGATACAGTCAGTGAATTGTAGTAATTGCATTCTTGTAGACAGAAAACTGCACTACCTTCATTTTAGTTCTCTGAAAGTTGTCTGACGAAAATAAAGCCAATAACTGATGCAAACAAATCTTTTTTTTAACACATTTCAAGTTCCGACTTTCTTAGGTTGTTCTATCATTTCCCATTAGATTGTTAGGAGATTAACGACGTCTTATCTTCCACTATTTTTTTTACTGAAAGTAGGTTATTCTATAGTATATCAAGGAGAAACCAGTAAACTTGACAAAAGTTGGAAGTTTGAAACATTATAAAAATTTGCACTTTGACATCTGATATTCTATTGTGAACAAACATTTCAAGTGTCGGAGATTTACCACCAATACATCAGTTTCACATTGAAAAGCTACTAGAGTTGCCACCAAAGGAAAGATAAAATAGAACTATAAATGCAAGATCCTTTTCACCCTTTTGATCACAGGCCAACAAGAAATAATATTTCATGAAACTTACAAGATTAGCAGTCAAGAACAAATGGAAAACTATTTGCATCTTCATAGATTTGACAGGATTTGAATTCCTAAAATACTAATCCAGAATCAGTCTACTAGATCAGACCAATCATATTGATTCACTGATTCCAGTTGTGTTGCTCACAAATCTGACTTCAGCATTTGTTTGGGAAAATGCAGAAAATAACTAAGGCCGTTAGTTTAGAAAATATGGGCCTGACATGTTTGGCTAGATATTCTATGGAGGCCCCTTCAATGGAAGGCTTATGAAGGTTGGATATAGTCCACCTTTTGAATATGCAAATGGTGCCACATTCAGCATTATGATAAGAATACTTGCCATCTGCAACATGCGATGGAGGGCCCATAAGCCGCCCATGCAGAACATGGGACTGCATAAAATTTCTCTTCCCCCAAAGCCTAAGACCCAGATTTTTAAGGACTGTTAAAAAGTTCATGTGGTAGGACCAAGTTTCCATATTTTCAAATGGGAATATTACACCATTATTGTCAAAATGGTTATAAACAGGGTTACAACAGATTTAAATGACCCTCCAAAATGCAAAGACACGTGCAAATGGAAGTTTAAGCCAAAATTCATGTGAAGATAGGCATTAGCAAGAGAAAAAATTGAATTACCTATTTCATCAACATAGTCACTTTTGTCATATCCATGAGGATCAAAAACGTCCTTCCTAAAGCAAGTCCCAATCTGGTCTATGTCTTGATAACTCACAGCATGCTGCAAGAAGTCAGGATTCCGATAGTCCTTCCTATTACGTAAATCAGCATTGAAACTTTTCCCAGCCCTCTTATATGCAAAGAACCTGTTAAACCGTTCCTGAAATAGTAAATGACAAAAAAAAAGTGAAAATACAGAAGAGATAAGCACATATGATGGTTTTTCTACATAAGTTTGAGTCATTCATACTATTATGGTTTTGTTGGTTTATATGTGCTTATTTGAGGAAAGGTTATTGTTTTAAGTAGTAAAAACAATTAAATAATTAGAGTACCTATATCAGTCACCATTATGAATAATCAAATGATTCACAACAGATTCAGTATACACGCAGAACATGCATTGATCAGAAAATGTGTCAAATTTTCTATTCTAGTAGCAAATCAAATACACAACAAATAAAGAGACATCAGCACATAGAGTTTATGAAACATTGGGAAATTAACAAAAACAAATTGGAACAAATTGTAAGTGAGAAAAAACCTGTAGCTCCTTAGGGCATTGAGCTGAAGGAGGTGGAGGAAGAAAACTACTCAACAGATCATCCTTTCGCCCTTCCATGGAAGCTACAGCAGTTTCCAACTTAGTTACTTCAGGCACAGATTCAAAAACATCCATTGGCAAACTGTGTTCAATCATAGGTTGTTCAGATAAATCAGATGGCTGGAGAGGATCTAGTTGTGTAACTGGCGTTACTAGGGGAACAGTCACGGATGATGTTTTATCCTCTGCATTTCCTACAAAACTCAACATGTAAAAAACTATGAAGACCTCTAATGGAATATGCATAAGGACATACATACAAATAAGCGAAACATTACAAAATTATTTCAATTAGTTTAAGGAAGGTTAGCTTTAAAATGTGGATACAACTACAAAGTACCCCAGATATGGACATTATTACAGGTCAACAACATCTTTTATGAGTGCCTGTTGACTTGAGTGGGAGGGGGGTGGCTGGTTGAAAGATCCCTTATTTACTTGGAAGAGAATGAGGAAAGCAAGGGCAGAATTTTTTGTTAAATTTCCACTATATATATTTGTTTTTGTATGGATCAGCCAAAATGGACAGAAACAAAAATGAGAAAATAGTCGTTGCCGTTGCAGATTGATCAAAAATCAGTAGGCATTACCGATTGGCAAATGGCAATTACTAATGAATCTCTTTTTAGCCAACAAAAGGATATTTTACTCAGTTTTTCTTTTCTCTTTTCGCCATTACCTCCTCTCCACAAAGTTAATAGACATAAAGAATACAATTGTCAAACAATATGGCCATGCACCATAGAGCAATGCACAGAGATTTTTTTTATGTGTTGCCAAGATATTTCATCCATAAACAGAGATGATGTGCTTCCAGTAAACTAAGTTTTCTGCTCAAAATTGAAAAGGACATAAATTACATTTCCTGGATTGTTTTAATTGTGCCCGACCAAACTACTTGAACAGTAGAAAAGGCATATAGTTACAATGCAGGTTTATATAAGGGCACGGATATATCGATTCTGCTCCATCGTCAATCGTGTCATCCAAAAGGGATGATCTCAGTGCAAAAGGCTGAAAAGTCAATGCAAGTATCATAATTTCATGTTTTCAAATATCACTGAGGACTTAGGACTATCTCTTAGTAAGTCAGACTCGGCATCACAAATAATATACCCTAGTACTTCATTAAGAGAGAGAACTATAATTGGACTAATAATTTGAAGCAACAACCTATGAATAGTGCAGAATAACAACAATTATAAAATTATAACACTCATTAGTTAGCTAAGATCGAAAATCAAATCTACAAGGCAACTCTTGCATTTGTCTCTCTTCGCATTACAATGTCCAAATATCAAACAAAGAAAAACCTAACATCACATTGTTCCTTAAGGTGCAGAAGGGAAACAGAAGTATCAGTTATGGCAATGCATGCAGGGTCTCTTCCTATATTGGTGGAGAATTTATTTTCATCGTCAGTTTAATCCAAATCATAGCAAACAGGTATTTTGGCAAAAAAAAATTTAAAAAAAACTTCTGACTTAAAATAGGTTGGTAGAAGTATTTATCAATTATGGCAAGGAGAAAACACATTGAACAGACTTAAAAGAGGACAAAACATAAAATTATAAAAATTACCATTTGGTGCTTTAACATCTGCTTCAAGCATGGGATGGCCATTGCTTAATATCTCCCCATCCTGCGAACTCCAGCATGGTTAAGCAAATAGATAACTATTACTATACAATCCAATAAAACATGTGAGGAACATTAGAGATAAATAGTAATGTGTTTGGCTAGGGAAGAAAATCGTCAAAATATCATTTCACTATATTCTGAAGTTAAAACGAGGCAAACAAGAAACAGAAAGCATTACCTCTGGCTCGGGAGACATGGCAGTCTCATCATGCTCGTAATCCACAATAGCAAGAGACCCCATCCCCATCCTCACCCTCTGAGGATCCACAGGCTCTGGAAACCCAGCAGATGGCTGAGGCAGCACAGGGGCCGAACTAGGCGACGCATAGGAGAGGGGCGAAGAATGCGATCTCGAGGGAAACAGCGGTGGAGGCGTAGGGCTCCGTGCGACGAGGCTACTTGGGGTTACGTTATCAGCGGGGCTAGTTTGGATTGTATAATCAACGCCATCGTCGAGAGGAGGAGACCGAGTTTGGCCAAGGGATGGAGGAGTAGAAGTATCGAAGTAATGGTCGGGCGTGGTCGCCCTCGGGCCTCTGCCTGCGACGGGGCTAATTAGGGTTACATTATCCGGAGCCAACCGTTGCTGTTCCTCCACCGCTTCCTGCAGCACCTGCACCTCCTCCAGTTCATCTTCCTCTTCCTCGTCGTTGTACACAGAAAGCAGATCGATTCCGCCGGAGCCAGCGGCCATCGTCACCTCCAAGAGAAGCGCCGATGGGAGATCAAAAATAGGGAAAGCAATAAGAACGGGAATTAGGATACGAAGGAGAGAGACGCTATGTTCGACTCCGCCTCTAGCGATCCGCTGCCACCAGATCCGGCCAGAAGTACAGTAAAATCACCGCCGCGGACCGCCCTCGCTCGCCGCCGAACGCTAGATAATAGTGCCGCTATCCCGATCCAAACTCAAAAACAGATATTTAGAAATAATTAGCCCGATGATCAAAAGTAAATTATCAACAATTGTTCTTCAGCAATTTATCAAAGGGCGATAATACCCTAGCCTTTCAATTCTAAATTATTAATTCTATTTATTTAAATCGAATCAAATAAAAAATATAAAATATAATTATTTTATCACTATAAAAGCTTAGGGGGTGTTTGGTACGCGCGTTTTCTATTTTTATTTTCTGAAAAACGTGTGTTTTTTAGAAAATGGTGTTTGGTTTACATTTTTCATGTCTGTTTTCTAAAAAAATAACTAGCGTTTTCTAAAAAAACAGAAAATGACAAAAACTTATTTTCTGTTTTCTAGAAAACGCGCGTTTTTCAGAAAATAAAAATGAAAACGCTCTAAACCAAAGGCCCCTTAATTTTTTTTAAAAAAAATATGTCACACAAGTTGATTTCCTAAATTTATCCAAATTTTTTAAAATTTTAGATTTTAATGAAAATTTTAAAAATAAAAACAATTAATAAAAAATAAAATTAAAGGTATATATATATATATATATTTATTTATTTTTATCTTTTTTATGCTAAATAAAAGAGAAAAAATAAAATTACTTTGGTGTTGTTTTGGTTAAAACTTTTTTTTTTTGGTTAAAATATCACTATATTAGTGCTCATTTTAGTCATAACATACCATTTTGGTATTGATTTCATAAAACCATCACCACCTTATTGTCAATTTCTTAAGAGCACCGTGATCTTGATGTTGATTTCTTTAAAGCATCATTATCTTAGTGTTAATTTCATAAAACACATCACCAATTATATGAATTTTTCAAAACATCTTGAATAGGAGACTTTAAAGTATAAGATTGAGCAACTCTGTAGAAACCTCCAAAACTTAGGGGTCGTTTGGTTTAGGGGAATAGAAGTAGGGAATGAGAATGAGAATCATTGATTGTCATTGTTAATGTTTGGATTATAGGAATAGGAATACAAATAAGGGAATGA
>JBBMJZ010396178.1:0-13906 GCA_037833815.1 Zingiber zerumbet
AGACATCTCTTTAGATAAGTGTACTCCATGCCTAAAAGGTAAGAAACCTTTCTTGGAGTTTTGCATGCTAAAACGAGCAAGGATCGTATCGATATATGAAGCTTGGGATAAGCACAACATCCTTTTCTTGTGATCCCTTATTACTTTGATCCCAAGAATATGTGCACATTCTCCCAAGTCCTTCATATTGAATTGCTTGGAGAATCATACCCTTATGTCTGACAATACTTTGATATTGTTGCCAATTAGCAAAATATTATTTACGTATAGTACAAGAAATACCACCACGTTTCCATCACTCTTCTTGTATACACAAGACTTATCCAGACTCTGATTAAATCCATAAGACTAGATTACTTCATTAAACTGGATATTCCAAGATCTCGAAGTTTGCTTTTTAGTCCATAAATAGACCGATTGATCTTGCAAACTAGATGCTCTTTGCCCTTTGCAATAAACCCCTCTGGTTGCTACATATGGATTTTTTCTTCAAGACTACCATTAAGGAAAGTTGTCTTGACATCCATTTACCAAATCTCATAATTCATATAAGCGGCAATAGATAAAAGAATTCAGATAGACTTTGGCTTCCGGCGAAAAGGTTTCCTCATAATCGATACCCTCTTTCTGAGTATACCCTTTTGCGACAAACCTTGCTTTGAAGGTTTCCACATTCCCGTCTATCCCTCTTTTCCTTTCGTAGACCCATTTACATCCAATGGTTTTTACACCATTTGGTGGTTCTACTATCTCCGAGACTTGATTAGAATACATAGACTCTATTCATTGTACTTTGCCAAGATGCTGCATCTTTTATCTTGGAATGCTCCATCATATGTCTTGGGATCAGGGTCATGTTCACCAGGGATCAAATCTGAAGACTCTCCCAAAAATATGAATCTATCAGGTTGCCTAACAACCCTCCCACTATGATGAGGCACTACTTGTAATTGTGCATCATTTGTGACACGTGTTGCAGTTTCTTGTGGTATCTCATCTTGTAGTCCCCAGGGTGTAGCACAGATGGGGAGTGCATGGTTCTGTGGCTGAAAGGTCCAGGGATCGATCCTCGGGGTGTCACTACCTGGGGTTAACATTTCCGCCATGCACTTTCTACCTGTGTACCTGCATTTACCTCCCTCCATATCCGTGGGACCGGCTATTCCTGAAAATTGACTCCTGACTATTACACCAGAAATATCATACGTCCATCGTCTGCGTTACGACCCAGGGCGAGATTAATTCATGTAAAAGTTAAAAACTCAATTTTTTCCCATAATAATAAAATAATAAAAAATGAATGAACTTAATTGCTGTCAAAATCTTAAGAACAACCGTTAATTCGCATTCTCTATTTGCTACAGATGCATATTTAAGATACAACTGATTAGTGAAAAACTAATCTTCAGTGATGACTAGGAACAAACAACTCGCGGTTGTTTTTTAAAACAGTATTTACAATGCCGATGAACTTGTATCCTGTTTTGTTCTCCAAAGATAGGAATTTTGCTGCCTCCACTGAAAACTCCTAGTAGCCATTCCTGGTGCCTTGTCGCATAACCTCCCCAGCTGCTGATGCAACATGAAACAATTCACAATCGATCGCACCACCTGATCAACACACAGCCACGCATTATGTCTTAAGATTCAATACACAATCGTCTCAGCTCGGATTGGAATACGGGGCTTGAAATGAGAGTCCTGTGGGCGAGCAGCCGGATATCTTCTCGTGAGCAGTCACGAGATATACGGACGAGCTCCCACAATGCTCCCTCGCCGATCATGTCCTTCGCGTTGATTTCTGCATTGCAAAGGTGAGGGGAAAACGACGGTGAGGTTTTGCGTTACTGATGGTGTTTAGGATATGTTGAAGCCTACCGTGTTGAGACAAGTGGCATAACGCGAGCTCAATGTGGCGTCTTATAGGCGAAGCTTCATGATTGGCATTTTTCACAATCCAAGGGAGAGCTCCATCCTCTATCAAAAGAGATACACCTGCCTTATCACCTGAAGGAAGGAAATTAACATGAAGTGTGAGCGATTGTTAAGCAAAGCGACTATGCGCACGAACTAAATTTGGAGGGACTTCAGAGTGCAAGAAATGAAACAAAACATTTGTGATAACTTACTCGTACAAGATGAAAGATATAAAGAGAATACTGAGATCAGTAGACAACACATTGGTAAAATCCACTGACAGTAATTGCAAATGCAGTAAAGGAAACAAAATAACAGAAGGCGCCCTTGACTCTTGAGCAAAAATCAAGGAGCATGTTTTTCACCTTGAGTAGAAGCTCTAGACTCGCACTTCGCGAAGTTGGCAATGCCTCGAGCGACTTGTGCAAGAACATCAGGGTGTCCACATCTAACCATACCTAGTAAAGCTTTGATGCCACCTTCCCTACTAAGCCTTTTTTGTAGCTTATCTGCAGGAACCAATAAGAATCTCATTTATCAATGGCTAGCTAAAAAGATCGGTGACTAGTTGTAGAGAAGTGTCATAAGATGCTGATAGAAAAAAAAAAAGTAATCTTTGTTTGAGCTCCAAAGCAAACAATTAGAAGAGAAAATTGATTGTATCTGCTCAGATGAGACCCCTGTTGCATTTGATCATGATAGTTGAGAACCAAATGAATATTTTGCGATGATCATAGGTACCCACAGTGAAATTGTTTATTAATTTCCAGGTAATTAAAACAAAAATATCAATTCATAATAAGAATACAAATTTGAGAAAAAATTGAAGGAAAAAAAAATCTATAAGTAGGAGGAAACATTGCATTATTCAGTGAACATACGGAGATGAGCAAACAATAATTCTGTCAACCTGGTCTGTAATTATCATTCTTGTTATCTCAAGTGGATTGACTATATATATTGGAAGTACAAGAAGACGGCAGTTCAGATGAATGTTCCAAATGAAATATAAAAGAGCTCCAAGAGGATTACTTGTACCCTTTGACAGTGCATTCAGTTGACACTCTAGAGGCAGAAAATAGGATATTCGAGAAAGGTACTATAATCTCCTGTTTCTTAAGTACAATTCTACAAATATATTTAAGATCTTAACTGACATTAACAATAGATACAACCTAACACTAGATCCCCACAAATGAGGATATGAAAAGAGAAAATAAATGAATTAGGATTGTAAATGAATAAAATGTTTGTTAAAAAGCTTGATAAGAACCAATTTATGTTTGTTTGATGTTAATAAAATATGAAATGAACTAGCTTAAAGAATAGCGAGGCATGATTAATTATATGTTCATGGACGAAGCTCTTGAAAAATCCATTAAATTACAAACTTAAACAAGGCTCCCTTATGATTGATTACTTCAGTTTTTCATTTGATTGTATAATATATATTACATGGATACATTATGATGTTAGTTATATTTATTCTTTGTGATATCTTACAAAATTTATAGTTCGAATCATCTATATTATGTTTAAATGAGAAAACAATATTAGTTTCATTCTGGGGACAATGTTATAGTATTACTGATTTTATATTTCTTTGGACAACCTTGTCTCTAGTTGAGCATGGTAAAAGTTCCAGCTCAGCTCAAGTTTGACAAGATTTTTAATAGACAAGTTGGATATTTTTTTAAGCATAATAAGATAGCAAGTAAGTTTGGACAATCAAAATGTGATTTGGATTACAAAAGTGTGCTCTATGTATTTTGTTATCGCGCATGGTAAATCCAACTCACAACTACAAGACAATGTTGAAGTAGGGTGGGTTGTGGCATTAGCATCTTGAACAAGGATATTAAAAAAGGGTTCAGTCTTACCATTCCCACATAAATTAGCAATGGCTCCAGCAACCATTCTAAGCGTCTGGGGCTCCTCAGCATCAGCAGCAGTCACAGATAACAAGCCAATGCCGCCTTGAGCCATGATAAGCTCTTGGTTGGTTTCTGTGGTGATAAAATGAGGAGAGAGCAGAAATTAAAAAGTCAGAAAAGGAGTCTCTGCTTAAGAGCGAAAAACTATGGTTCTTGTTGGTACAGACGCAAGAATGCATGACAAGCATAGGAGAACTATATAATATACTTGCCATTCATTGCGAGGTTAGCAATTGCACCAGCTGCTACCCTACGTATAGTTTCATCCTCTGAGCTTCTTAGAAGCATTAGTAATGATGTAAGCCCACCAGCCTCTACAATCTTCTCTTGGTTTGCTTCTGGTAACCAAGACATATTAACATTATACAACAAATAATTAGTCTACAGAAAATTAAATGCTAAATGCCATGATGCACTCATAGTAAAAGAATCAGACTGTAGACGGCAACGATGTGTAAGTTAAAGGTCACCTTCAGCTGCTAGATTTGCTACAACTTTCACCGCGTGAACTCGAACATCAAGATCTTCAGATTCAAGCAATGACAGTATCTTGTGCAAACCCACTGACAAAGGAAGAACCATTTAAAAAATTTGAAAATCAAGCTCAATAAATTTTCATTAACCATTACTATCACCAAGTTGTATAATTTATTGGTAAATTTGGACAGATGATTCATTGAAAGATCTGAACTAGCACCTTGCTCAAATAGTTTAGCAATTGAAGCCTTAGGTCCATATGCTGAATCTCTAAGCTGAGAATGTCTAGCTTGAGAAACAAGGGAGTCAAATTCTGTTGATAATTTTGAGGGCACACCTCTGTCAAGGCTTCTCTTGGTCTAAATCAGAAATAAACTCAATCAGATGATAAACTCATTCAAGCTGGATATATATATACACACACACACACACACACATATATACATTCATAAAAAATTTGGTATGATTGCTGAGGAAATTGCAGGCATGCTCGAGATGATTGCATAGAAATAATTTTTAGTCATGTACCTCGTCAGCCTGGAAACTTAATTGCAATAATTGACTTTTCAGCATTGCTATTTCTTCTTCAAGTTTCTGCTTCTGATTAGCTTCACTCTCCAGCATCTTGCGAAGCTTCAAAATTTCAGCATTTCCAACTTCCTAACACCAAAAAAGTATAGATCATACAGAAAACGAACCCATGTCAGTCAGATTCTAGATACTGATAGGCATTCCGAATTATATCCAAAGTATCACACACCTCTAAATGTTTCCAATGTGACACTTCACTTTTAAGTTTGTTAACTTCATCCTCAATAGACTGCCGTGACAACTTATCATTCTGATGCAACTGTCTAACCTCGCTAACATCAACTGAGGTAGATGTTGATGGATCCTTTGTGCCAGAAATTAGTAATTTGGAATTGTTAGGCAATCCAGAAAAGGAGCAAAAGAAAATATGCATTTCATCAAAGAAAAATCAAACGACTGGCAATCTGAAAGTTTTGCTAAATGTTTGAAGTGTGTATGAAAGGTATTGTGCAGGAAGCCATCAAGGTGTTAGCATTTCAGTCCTTTACTGTGGCATGCTTAGCTTCATATTTCTCTATACCTGAAGGACACCATAGAGACCTCTAAATTCCAGCAAAACTATATCAAGATTGGCACATCTACTTACTAACTATGTTGTGCATCCAAGTACGTTACTAAAATAAGGCACTTGCATTCTACAATGGTGATGACTGATGAAATCAGATAACATGAATAGGCATCTGAAAAGGAAAATTTCTACAATATCCTAAAAACCAGTGAAGATGCAACAGAATAAAGTTAGCACAAAAAGAAAACTTCTGCAAGAGAGTAATTTGAATTATACTTATTAAGAAGTTCTAATGGTCATTAGTTACTTTATTTTATATATGAATATTGCATCTCCATAGCATTTTATGGGCATGAAAGCCAACGGAATTTGCTTTCTTTAGTGCTAGTATTCTGCTTAAGAATCCACTGGAAGAAAATGCAATCACAACTATATTTGTGCCATATTCATCTAGCAGATTATTTATTCATATATGTTCATCTATAAATTATCTGATATCTCATGACAAGGCCTAGAAGCAAGGAAATAGTTTCCTGAAATATTTTATGGGCGGATTTCACTATATACCTCTACATTATGTGCCTTTTCAAGACAAAGATTCTGGTGTTCTATTCGAGCTTTCTCAACATCGCATTTCCACTTCTCCTCAAGATTCTTTATTGAGTCCAAATAATCTTGTTGGTACGTCAGTCTTTCATTCTATGTAAAAAGGGAGGAATTAAACTAATCAATGAGATGTACTGACTAAATCACGTTCAATAATAATGTTAAAGCTGGAGCCAGCAATTGATATCAAACAATTTATACAGATTCCAGATATAAAAAGTAGCTGCTATATGAGATCAAATCAGACAATGGCCAAAGTAAAGAAGCACACAGGTAAGAATGAGGCTATAATAATCTAGTCCAAGCTTTCAATTCCAATGAAAATGTATTTTTCTGTAGGGAAACGTGATTTCTAATGATTAACATTTACAATTCTCATGTTGATGTTACCCTGAACATGGTAAAACTTCAACATGGACAAATGGATCTAAACAACATTTTTGGACTTCACTTGCTAAATAAGTGCACAATTTGATTCGACCAAGATGGTCAAGAACTTAAGATCACTCAACACGGAGTCATTGACATAAATTTCGACAAGGAGGCATGAACATAAAATTCATTTTAAGCTTACTTACCCAAATAATGGATAACTAACATAGGAAAGTCACAAATTATTTTGTAGTAACATACAGCAGGTTGCTATCTTGTGAGAATTGACAAAACTCCATCTTAAACTTCACATTCTTTGTATTATTTTTTATGAGAAGAAAATTTTGCGTACCAAAAAAGCATATTATATTGTATCTCAAAGCAAGAAGAGTTGGAGTGTCAGGAGCAGATGGACCCTCATGTGCATTCTATGAATTTTGAAATGAATTGAGGAGCTACATGAAGCTTATAAAAACCTTTAAGTTTCAAACTCATCAACCAAACCAAATAATACTTTCGATATAAACGCAGTGAAGTACAGGAGACTATTAGTTTAGTTGTAATTTGTTAAATCATACGTCCAAACAATTTAAGAAACTTCAAGAAATTGCCTATCAATGAGATGCAGAATTAAATTTAAACACACCTTGAGAGAATCTATGTAGATTCTTTCTGCTTCAGCAATTCGGCTCTCTGATTCCATATTAATTCTCTCAATTTCATCTTCAAAATCTTTCCGTTGCCTTTCATTTTCCGCAATTAATTTATCAAGCTCAATGTCAAGCCTCCTGCATAAACTTTTATAATCAAATTCCTCCTTTAGTTTGACCATGTTCTCTACCTTCATTGCCTGCAATTCACAAATTCAATTGAAAACGCCACTTAGAGTGAGGCACTCTGTGCAAGTTTCTATGCCGATCTTAGATAGAAAACATCAGACAAGCAAAAAGGGCATGAAAACTAATTCATTTATGGCGAGGGGGAAATCAATATAGAATAACCATACCCTCTGTCCAAACATTATGGTGCTTGCAGTCTCTCCTCTATGGCGAGGTGATGGGCCAATTGTGATCACCAACGAAGTTCTTGCACTGCCTGTAAAATATTTGCATTTAATAAAACATTAGGACAAAGATAGAGCTACTTGTGTCTGTGTCAGGCAAAGAATATTTGAAGATTCACATATGATTTAACAGAAGCTATAGGAGATTAAGACACAAATATAAATAAACATCGGAACCCACAAATCAAGCATGCAATCAAAACAGTATGCAAATAAAAAGGGCATAGTAATTTAAATCAAGAAGCAGAGATTAGGCAGGATTCAGTTTGATATTCTCCAATTTTACCAGTATCAGGCCTTTTTTTCAAGATTTTCAAATGCAACCATGGCAGTGTTCATAAAAACTATTCATTAAGTCAAATCATCCGAGTTACGGGATCGTCCAAGTGAAAATTTCAGGTAAATAATGAACAAGTAACTAGTGATCCAAGAGGTTCCACATCATACCTCCAAATGAATCTCGAAGGAGTCTTGTAAGCTTTGAATCGCGAACTGGAACATGAGGACTATTTTCAGCAAGTGCATTGATGCATTTACCTAAAGCACTCAGTGATAGATTTATTGACTTTGCTTCTTCTAGAGTATGTCCCTCACTTCCTATAAGGAATAGTAGTGCAGAAAAGCATTAGATATATTCTATAAAATCCATTACCATATAGAAGAGTATATGTTCTTTAGAGCAATAACTACAAGAAGCCCAATGAGTCAGGTACAGAAGAAGAGTATATGTTCTTTAGAGCAATAACTACAAGAAGTCCAAGGAGTCAGATACAGCAGAAGAGTATATGTTCTTTATAGCTACAAGAAGACCAAGCAGTCAGATATAGAAGGATCAAGATAATTATGTAAAAATTGAACAGAATATATATGCACTTTCTGTCTGGTAGGAGAAAGAAACAAATTTGAGTGAAGGTGTTCATATCATCATTGCAAAGGGCATAATATAACATGATTCAGGATATAAAAGTTCAGAATTCTGGAGGGTGTAAATGTTGCCCATCAGGGAGGGAAATCCTAATGTTTTATTGTTGGTTGATAAGAAAGGCAAATACTACAAGACTTTTGCAACTAAATTTTGGCCATATATCTGGATATAAATGCACAAGTACCTGACTTGTCAATCCTTTCAGAACCAGCAAGATCCACAACAACTAATTTACTTTTTCTAATAATTGGCGGCTTGAAGGATGATACCAAATTGGAGGCCATGCTATTTTCACCATGAAAATTTTGGTCAGCATCAAGTCTTCCTTTCACTGACCTCTTGACATGTACCTATGATGAAACGGCAAAAGTTATTTTCAAAGTTCAGGTTATCACAAAAAAATTGATAATTTTTTTTGCTCACAATCAGAATAGCATGACTCCTAGATGATTCTGTGTTGAGCTTTGTATTAGCAGCAAAACGGTGTGCTTCTCCTACTCTTAGGAGCTCCATAAAGCTTTTCTGATCTCTAATTTCTACACTCGTTGCACCTGGAAGTGAAACATCCCCAGTCTTTGGGTCTTCTACAATGTTAATATTGTCATTTGCAGGAGTGAGAAGATCTTGTATGCTTTCCATATAAAGCTATTCCAAAAACATACAAAATCAAATGTTAGTCAACATCTAAAAAACAACTATTCCAAAGCATGTATCCTAGTAAGCTGGCAGATTACATATAAAATTCTATCAATTCAGATGTTTTATAAGTCAAATTATATGGCATATGGGATTATCACATTTTAAACAGCAACAAACCTGCAAATATGATACTGAAACAAAATCAATCTCTGGAGATGTATCTGCAAGAATGTCTTCCATTGCACGGACCATGATGCCTCGGGCAGCTGTATCTTCTTCTCCAAGTCTTCCAAGAGTGAAAGTCTTGCCAGTGCCTGTCTGTCCATAGGCCATAACTGTTCCATTATACCCTTCCAAAACACTCTGCAAAAGAAACTCTTAGCCAGTGGTTGCAAAACCAGAATAACATGGAAGGTAATGATAGCGAACTCTATAATGTTAGAATTGGAATCCAATAGGACCACAATTACTTCATCAAGCCAGAGCAAGAAACAAAAGTACAATAGACTGACATATTTGGGATAAAGATCAAAGAATCTCAAATTTGCCAGTCTGAGAATGGGGAGATTAAATGGAAAATAACAAATTCAAAAATTAAATAATTACTTGAGCAAGCTTCAGGGCAATTTAAAATGGATGTTTAGTCTTTTATTTTTAACATCTTCAAAGAGTAACGTGAACATCTAAAAGTATAACTGTAGTATCAAGCATTATTATGTAGACTGTCTGTAAGGACACAGATGTGTATGCATCTCATGGAGAAAGGGAAATTTTGGCTGTGCACAAAAAAAAAATTGATCAAAGAATTAGAAAATGACATAAAACTTTGAGACAATAAACACATCTACAAATAGAGAAACAAATTTTATAGTTTGCCATTGATATTGTGCTAATAAGTTGTATACAGATTAAAGGGGGATTTAAAATAGCAAACAAGGGTAATTGGAAAGTAATCAAGTTATGCATATGCATCATGCATTCATATACCTCTACAACTGGTTTTGAAACAACTTCATATACACGTTTTTGTGAAGCAGATTCTGTCAGCACCTCATCAAACTCATAAGTTTCTGAATCCCAATTATTCTTACGGAGCTTTAACCTTTTGAGCTGCAACCCATTGTTAAATGTTGATTAATAGCGCTGTCAGTAAACTTCAAATTTTGCACTGAAGCAGCCAAACTTATATCTCAGACTGCTGAAGATATAGAATTTTTTCATTTAACATAAAAGCAGACAAGGACCTCTGGCTGCAACTCCACGCAGTCAGCAAAATCAGCATCTGCTATCATCTCCTCTGCATTTTGAGGCCGAATTCTAACAGCCACACGAACTCTTCCAGGAACTATGAATTGTGAAGGGCATGGAAGACTATTAAGTCTTGAAATATGAGAACAAGCCAGAAAGAGCCAAAATTGAAAAAGTCTACCAATTACCTAGTGACAAATTGGCAAGTAAGAACATTACACTATTATTCTAGGGCCATTCTTCGACTCAGGCATACAACAAATACGATATTAACTGAGGATCATGTTTGTTTCATGTTGTGCTATACATCAATGCATCTACACAACCTAATGACTAATCCAGACTAGCATGCTTACCAACAATAATTAATAAGTTGAAATACTTGAAGCAAACCATTCTTCGAACAGATGTCCCTCTTTCTGCTTAGGACAAACACACATCATTCGAAGAGGAATGCTGGCAATACAATTATCTTGTGGAGTATATTGTCATCAATTTTACTTTTATATGAAATATTACCTTTAAAGAAATCTTTCTTAATACTTGTGTAAATTTTAAACTTCAAACAAGCAACTAAAGAGCCATTATTTCTGAACTACATGAAAAGTTTCGAAATTCAAGATAATGAACCTGATAGTTTTATGCAAAGAATGTGAAAACACTGCATCAGAACAATCCATTTCAGAATAATAGGAACAGGAGATAAATTACAGAAGACCATCGAGTAGCGATGACAAAAAGGGAATGTCAAGACAAACAGAAAAACAAAAGAGAGAACAAGAAAAAAGTGTGAGTCGGTTTCCCCAGTTCATCAAGGATTTTAAGGTTTAATTCAGCTCAAACTTGAATGTGATGCTAATTCACTTACCTCCTCCCATTTCGCACAGAACCTAGAAAAAAATTCCAATCTCTACCCAACCAGGAAATTGATCAAACAGCAGGGGTAATTATTCCTTTGGGTCATCACTTTCCGAGACACTTCCTTCATAACTGCAGCATAACTACTCTGAAACTTCCATCGAGAAGTGGCTTCATAAAGTTCTACAAATAGAAATGTAACTGATTGACCAGTTATAAAAGTTTAATAGCGTCTGTAACTTTCTTGAATCAATTAACTTCTGGTAGGATCTCTCTCAAAATCATACGGCCGAGGCAAGTCATTGCCTTTATTAAGTTATTCATTAAGTTATACAAGAGGATGCCCATGCTTCATACCTACTACACTCAGTTGCACATCAGACACGATCATAAAAACTCTGAGACAGTGTTTTCACCAGCATTTCCCCGACTTAATTGTTCAGATGTCCCACACACTTGTAAGTTATCCTAAACCAATCATACAATCCCATCCTCATCTCTAATCTCCACGCTACGATAGCTGCAAGTTGATAGTGTAACATCAATTTCAGTGCAGCATTGCATTTTTCAACTACACTCCTCTCAAGTACCAGCCAGAGCGCAGAAAACTAATCGATAGCTTAGATAATGATATTTTGCCATTTTTAGGGTAAACAAAAAAGGATAACCCCACAAAACAGAATCACGCATTCCACTAGAGATAAAAATTGTTTTTTTAGCCCTATTCAAGTCCTGAGATCCAATTAGCCCGCAGATCGGTGCAGAATGCTGGCGATCTAGACCAGATCTCAGCGGAGTGGAGAGGAAGGGGGGAAGAAGGACACAAACCTCCGGGATCTCCACCAGCCCTGCTGGCGGGAGGAGCCATAGAAACGCCGCGGCGGGAGGCGGCTGCGGCAGCTGAAGGCCTGGACTTGGCAGAAGGCTTGGGCGTGGCGTAGCCAGCGGAGGACGGCGGCAATCGGTCGAGCTTGGAGGCCACCTTGACGCCTCCATTCCGGTAGCTCCCCGATGCCATATCCCCGAGAAAAATAAGAAGAAACCAGAAATGTACCTCCTTTCCCCCCTTTCGCCTGCGCCTTCCCCGACTCTGCTCCTTCGACTGCACAGCAAAGCGCTTCTCCCTGCTCGATCGTGACGCAGAGAGTAGACTAGAGAGACGAGATGGAAGCAGGAAGGAGGCGATTGCAGATGAAGGATGCAAAAAGAGTGAGAGAAGGCGAAGAGTTCAAATCAAACGACGTAAGAAAGGGCAAGCGCAGTTGGCGTCCGCTGGCTGCCGATGGGTCATTGGGGTTGGGGAGCATCGCCGGGCCCCACTAACGAGGGACAGAGAAGGATGAAGACAGTGCTCTGCGCCTCTGCGGTGTTGGTGAACAACGGGTGAACAAACACCGGGTAAGAGAAGATAATAGCTTTTGTTCTTGGTGTTATTATTTAATTATTTTCAATTTATTTTTTCAGTTCTTTTCTTGAATAACAAAAATTAAATTACGACAAAATATTTGAAATTGTGACAAGTTTTTATTAGGAATGAGTTTAAGTTATGCTAATAAATGTTACACAAAATTAAATTCAAATCAATTAAATTATTATTTTTATATCATGAATAAATTAATTATATTATGTCTATCTGATTTAAGAAATGGCTACCTGCTACATGCACATTTCAAACGTCATAAATAGCGACCAATATCTACTTATGACGTAATAAATAAAATGGAAATTCCTCATGTGTATCGATAATTATTTCTAATTTAAAAAATGTTAAATTTGTGAGATGTGATTTATTATTAACTATTCAATAAAAGCAAAGTTAGAATTTTTCTATGGATTTTTTTTTCTTTTTCCTCAATATAAAAAAGTTTGTAAATTTCATAAATTTTGATTACTATTCCATTTATTATGATAAAAATAAATCCAAAAATGGTCAAATATCATATTTATGTTTTTTAATCACAATGGAATAAAAAAAGTAATGGATTTATGATTGAGTTTCTCGTAACACTGGCCAGTCACTTTCCTCACGAACTTAGCCACGAAATACTATACCTACCCATTGATACCTACCCATCTACACCAACCAGATTCCTCGATAAAATGAAAGAATAATCACGGCCACAATCTCTGGGCCCTGTTCTCACTTTCCAATAAGAGAACCTCATGATTTTTGGTGGGCAAACGCAAACCCAAACACCATGCGACCGTTACATGGGTTGTCGGTAAAATAATGATAATTATAATAATAATAATTTTTTATTAAATACATACTTTAACATCAATCCTATTTCATCATGCTCGCTAAAATTATCAAAACAAAAATAAATAAAAATAGTATTATTCTCTTTCTATCTTTCCTACTAATCTTCTAAATTTTAGGGGTATAATTGAATCGAACTGAGCTAAACTTTTGAATATTTAAGTTTGACTCGTTTATAATTGAATCAAGCTCGAGCTTTATTTAATGAATATATTCATACTTCACGAATTTATTCGAGCTTTTGTCGAGTATAAGTGAGTTTAATAAATATATATTATAAATTTAAATATTCATTAAAATCTAAATTATATATTTATAAAAAATTATAATATTTTTATTAAAATTTCTAATTTTATTCTAATAAATAAATTTAATATATTTATCTATATATTTTCACATGTAGAGTATAAAATTTATAAATTCAATATCAAAACTATTATTTTTATTTAAAAGTTAATTCATAAGCTTAACAAACATGGTTACAACCTAACGAGTCGAATATTGTGAA
>JBBMJZ010396201.1:0-13904 GCA_037833815.1 Zingiber zerumbet
ACATAGCAATATTGGTACTTCAATCCAACGCTGCAACAAGTTCGTCATTCTGTTTATGACTGTGTATTATCTTTAAATATTAAATATTAGCATGTTTATTAAATTATTTCTAATAAAATTATAAAATACTAATTTTAATTTTCTTTAACTAAAAACGTAATATCATAAAAATTAGTTATCATGTAAAATAAAATTTTTAATTTTAATAGTAATTATTATCATAATAAAAATATTTAATAAATTAATATATAGGTTAAATAATAAATTTAAGATGGAAAAATAGAATATTCTAAAGAATATTTCTTTTAGTGTAGGAAATGGTGTGCATTGGTTAGAGTTGGAAAAAATTTTGATGCTCCAATAATACCAAATTAGTGTTAAAAGTGCACCAAAATGATGTTTGTAATTGGAGTTGGTCTAAAGGTATATAAAAGAAGACAACAAAGGTTTGAAAAGCTAGAATAAATTTATTATATACCGTCTTATTCAAACTCCTATTACAAATTAATCAAACGTAAATTCTTTGTGTTTCAAACAAAGCCAATTGAGTCAACAAATTAAGTAATCAAGATGTTCATTTGATTCTTGTGAAAAAAAAGGGTTCAAATTCAAAATGTCTTTGGTTTTTTCAACAAGAAAACAAAAACTATTCAAAACAAGCAACACAAAACATACCCTACCAAACACAAATTCACCCACACCTTCCTTGCCATATTTCTCCTCATGTTTGTAGTTGTTGTTCTTCATCCCCCATTGGAGACTTCAAAACAACTACTCCTTCCTGTTCCTCATATTTTTTTTAGTCCCACTTCCCATTTCCCCATATATAATGACCCACAGTAAACCCTAAAGTTCACAACAAAAACATCCTCATTTGTCATCAGCTCAATTGCTTCCTTCCCCTGCTGTCTGTCCCTCAGCTGCTCTCTTCCATTCCAACTCACCCACCTACATCCCCCACTCCTATTTAATACTCGCCACCAGTGGCTGGCCAGCTTCACTGTTGCCCTCTTTCCCTGCCAATAATTCAACCTCAACCCTGTGCTTGTGTGGTCAATCTTCCTGTGTGAAGCTGTTGGCTGATGTGAGTGCGGTGGAGAGGTTTGCTTACTACAACCTGCCCTCTTTTCATCGGCTCTTTGCTTTAGTCGAGTTTTCATTGTGCTTTTTTTAAGTTCCATTTTCTTTTGTCCGGAATCGCTCTGTTACTTTAGTTTTTGTTATTGTTGTTGTTGTTGTTGTTGTGGTTGATGTTGAGGGAGGGATTAAAAATCCCTTTTTTGATGTTTTAGAGTTGGCTTGCTGTTGACGTCGACTGTTCTTGAACAACTGTGCCAGCTTTTTGATCTACTTGTGTTGTAAGATAAGACCTTTTGTTGAGATGAGACTTGGACGGGCTAATTTTCTTTAATTTTTGTTCGATTCTGAGTTCGATTCTGAGCTGTTTTATTGGCGGACATAATTTATATGCTTCTTTACATAACTGTGTTAGATTCCCACACTTGAGAGTCGAGGGTGCTGGCTATGCTACGATCTGTGGTTGCAAAGGCCTGGTGATCTCTCATATCTGCTTGTGATTAGAGGAACAAGATTTGACGCATTTTGGCAGACACACGAGTGCGGATTGGTGCAAAGAGAGTGTGACAAGAGAGGAGAGGGAAAAGGAGGTGGTGTTTGACATAGCGCGCAGAGTTCTTAGGAGGGGGTGGTTACTTTCATGGACTGGGATCCGAAGATGCCGCCATGGGATTTTCCCGAATTGGACCGCGGCACTGAAGCCAATCTTGGCTCTGTGCTGGACGGATCAGGTGTTGGTTTTGCTAAGCGATTGCCATTGAGTGGCATGGAGTGTTCTGTCGATCTCAAGCTCGGTGGATTGGGCGATTCCGGGTCATCATACAAGTGCAAGGAGCAACCAAGAATATCCACGGCAACCACAATAACCACGGCAGCATCTTCTTCATCTGGTCCTTCGAAGAGGCAGCGTGGCCCAAGCAATGTAGGCCAGAATGCTTCGTGCATGGTTGATGGGTGCAGAGCAGATCTCAGCAAATGCAGGGAGTACCATCGCCGCCACAAGGTCTGTGAGGCTCATTCCAAGACTCCTGTGGTTGTGGTCGGAGGCCACGAGCAACGATTCTGCCAGCAGTGCAGCAGGTAAAGGAACAAGGGATGGTTTTGATTTGCATAGGCCAGATTGTTTTATGTCATGCACTAGTTCTTAAGTCTTTCGTGCTCGTATGACTGTTGTTAAACCATTTATAAGCATGATGAATTTTGTTGGATATATTTTTAGGAAAGAAATTTTGTAGGAATTAGTATAGTTTACTCCTATGTGATGTAAATCAGGACAAAATTCAACATCAGTATCTACAACATAGATAAATTGTTTATCATCTGATGTCTTACCATTCTAAACTGCAACCTTCTGCTTCTTAATGTTGTGATTAAGCAATCGTTCATGATGTTCATGTCGTTTCCTATGCCACCATTGGTTATTTCATTTACAAGTGTTTTGTTTTGTAAAAATCAAAATACCAAAATAGTGCAAAGGGATAAGAGCTCAAGAATATGACTATGAAAATTTATAAGGCCTTCTTTGGGAAATAGTTGAATCAATTGGAAGCCTGACTCTGAGGACAATAGAAGGGATTTGTTTTTCTATTAGACGTACTCTGGTGTCAAGGGATGTGCTAATTTTATATTAATTAGTTAGCGTATCCTGACCTGAAATCATCTTTAGTTAACAAGAATTGTTTCATAATTATGAAGATGAACTTACTTGTTGGATTAGAGCTCAACAGAGGATTACGACTGCAACATCCTTTCTGAGTTTATGGCTGCTAAATCATTTTGATATTAGGGGTTATGTGTCATTCCTGTAAGCATGCTCATGACTTGAAGATTACATTAAGCACCCTATTTCCTTTCAGTTTGAAGAGGGAAATTGTGCGATGTTAGTTTCGCAATATCCAGGCTTAATAATATGATTTGTGGCATATCATTATACTATACCTTGTCAATTCAAATGATCAACTCTTTGTAAGTTTTTTGCTGCAGCTTAATTGATTCCACATTGATGATGTATTCTAATGGATATTTTTTCCTGGCCTTACACGAGCTCATCTAGGGAGGAGGCAAAAGTGTTGAGATCAAATTTTTTTCATTAGATATATTTGAAACTTCAAATTCTTTTTTATGTACTGTTTGACCACTACTGTTCTTTAGGGGTATATTTATTGCCTCTTCCTGAGGAATAGTTCAGTTTCCTGTCCTGAATAAATTATTACTGCAGATTTCATTCGCTTACGGAGTTTGATGAGGTAAAGAGAAGCTGTCGCAAACGTCTCGATGGGCATAATAGACGTCGAAGGAAACCCCTGCCAAGTTCTATAAATTCAGGTAGCTTAGTCTCAGATCACAAAGCTCGAGTTATCTTTTATAGACCTGCAGCTTGTCATCTCAAAATTACATAATGTCGCTAACGGATAAAATTCTACAGACTAGTATCTTGCTTCCTCTACATGCTAAAAACATGATAGATTTTATACAAGTAATCAAATTCTAATGCAAATTCCTCTATTTACATAAACGCTTCCTGTGTCGGTCATCCTTTCGTTCACCATGCCTGTGGACGCAGTTGTTTTTGAATTGTTCATATTTGCTGATTGCTTTTACAGTCTGAATTATCACCTAGGAAGTAGTTCTTCATAAGTTAA
Source organism: Zingiber zerumbet (assembly GCA_037833815.1). Classification (NCBI taxonomy): domain Eukaryota; kingdom Viridiplantae; phylum Streptophyta; class Magnoliopsida; order Zingiberales; family Zingiberaceae; genus Zingiber; species Zingiber zerumbet. The sequence goes on from JBBMJZ010396201.1 coordinate 3,720, forward strand.
ACTAGGAAGTAATGATGCTTCGTATAGTCGTTGCTCTTGTCGCAGACAGTCAGATTACAGTTAGAGGTTTGTGAGTCTGATAACATCTAAGGAATTTTAAGCCTCCAATTTTCTCCTGAAAATTTGGTAACTAAGGTCAGCAACTGCAATTGCTGATACAGATATATTGTGTCCTAATGATTTCTTTTGCGTCGACAGGAACAAGGTTCCCGCCATATTCTCAGGTCTTTCCGACTTCCACAACAGAGCCAAACTGGGTTGGAATCGACAATCAACGATTTACACACCCAATAGTACCGAATCTCTTCGACAGGAACCTCTCTTTTTCAAACTCTTCTCACATCTACGGCAAAGAAAGAAAGCGGTTCCCATTCTTGCAAGAGAGTGAGACCAACCTCAGCAGCATAACCACAATCGGAGCTTTCTTAGGCCAAACACATCTAATGGGAAACACTCCATCTGTTGTTGGCAGTAGCAACAGCAGCAGCAGCAAGTTGTTTGCCGGCGATGTAACTCGAGTCTTCCATTCTGATTGTGCTCTCTCTCTTCTGTCATCTCCAAATCAGACATCAGGTATCTTCAACTCGAGCCCCATGATGCAATGGGCTAATCAGATTTGCACAGTCCAACCGCCTCTCGGTGCGAGCTTGCAGTTTGGCGATCACTCCACTTCCGAACCAGTAGGCTACTCATGTTCAAGCATGGAGAATGGGAGGACTATCTTGGTCTCAGATTTCCGGCTCGGGGATGAAGGGTCCTCAGATGGTACATCTCAAGCTCTTCCTTTCCCATGGCAGTAGGCCAGCCTCCCTTTAAAGGGACACCGTTAGGCACATCTTGATCATTTCATCCGTAGATTGTCTATTCTTAGATTCTTCAAAGATCAAATTATGTTCACTTCTTATCAGCAGGACTGATAACTGACCATTTCTGAAATCATGGTTGTATTAATTTTGTTGTCTTAGGAATATTTCTGGTTATATCTAAGAAGAAAACCAAATTAAGAAAAATAATTTTTTCAAATGGACAATTCTTCTGTCATTTTATTTTAAAAATATTATGATAAAAGGTGATTCGTTCGCCTTCCGCGTCTCCGTCAATTCGTTCCTAGGTCAACACAGATGAAGTAAATCACGGGGGTTACTAGTCCGGACAATGATTAGTGTATAGGGGAGAGTAGAAACCTGATTACTAGTTAGGATTTGACCTTCAGATTTTATTATAGTAATATCTTATGTACTAGTTACTAGTCCATTTTAAGAGGATTCATTTTATTTTTAAAATATACACGTTGAATTATTATTTGAATAATGTTATCATTCAGAGAGAAGTAAAATTAAATAATAATATAAAGTCATCATACGTTATTTTTTCGACGGTGATAATATTTATTTAAAATTAGTGTTCATGAATACTAGGCTCTTTATATCTAGTGGAGCAATGCAATGAGAGATGAGGGGGAAAAATTGATTTATAGAAAATAGTTTTAATTTAAGTGTATTGTCCTTATTTTTATTTTTTTTAGTGGGATAAGATTCTAATATTTTTATAATTTTATATATCTCTAGAAGTACTTACCAAAAAATTAAGATAGGGCAATTACCCCACTAAAGTTATATGTGACTCCATCCCAGTTACATGTGTAACATAATACATAAAAAATTAATTTAATATCATACTTGATCTTAGCCAAAAATTTAAAAAAATATACTTTTTAACATTATCAGCCCAATATATTTATAGAAGCTTCTCCGCTCTATTCTAAGATATGAGACTAAAAAGAACTCTAAATTTCTAAATGATTAATGAAAAAAATTTAGAACTCTAGAATGTATTGGTAGAAATTATTAATAAATATTAAAATTATTTTTTGCGTGAAAAAAAGTACATTAATATAATTTTATTTTAAGTTTTATGTAGATTTTTAATAGCATAGTAAAATCAAGTATGATCATCCGTACTTTGTGTACCCATAAAAGTTTATTAGTTGATTTGAATGTATCCTACCTATTTAGTAGGTGAGATCCATATAAATTAACCAATTAGTGTAATGATCTATCCTCTTGATTAACCAATTAGGGATGGTCTAGTGGCTAGCGCATAAGGTGTTGCCATCATGAGGTATGCGGTTCAAATCTCGACAAAGACGAGATAAAATGACTCCATTATGCGTTAGTTATTATTCTAAAGATCAGTAGCCGCCCGTGATTTATCTTCTCCGTATTTATCTTTTGTCATCATAATCTAGAGAATCTGCTCTCATGGTAAGATATATTAATATTATTTTTAAGATTGAAATATTATTTGTAGAAATTAATTTATAGTTTCTGCATGGTTATTTTGGATCGAGCATATTAAATAATTAAAAAGGGGGGTTTATCTCTTTTGATTTTTTTTTTTCCAAAAAAAACATGGCGAATCATTAGTTGCCTCAAAATCGAACTATTTACTGCCAATTCTATTCCAATCCTTACAATTCCAATCAAATCCTCTCTCCCTCCGTCTTCCCGTCGCACCACCGCTCCGTTCGCCAGGTCTCCTCCACCGATTTGGATCGAGATTAGGGTTGATTTGAAGTTCCCTCTTTTCGCCTCCATTCGGGATGTCGAGCGGCGGCCAGTCGTCTCGACTCATCGACGAGCTCTGTGCCATGTTCACCCCCCTCCTGCACGCTCCCCGCCTCACCGTGCCTCCCGTCGACGTGCCCACGCGGCCCCCGACTCCGAGGCGTTGCCCTCCCGTCCGGATCTCGCCCACGGGGTTCGCCTCGCTCCTCCTCGGTGCGTCCCTCGCGCTTATGCTCTGCGGCTCCATCATCTTCTTCATCGGGTTCATGTTGATGCCCTGGATCTTCGGTCTCGCCTTTGTGTTCTACTTCGCCGGGATCTTATCGTACTTGCCCAGAATAGGGAAAGTCATACTTTTTCCCAAAAGTGACCCCTCTAGCCCCAAGGAGATGTCAGGTAAATGTCTTGAAACTGCCTTTTTTTTCTTCATAATTGACATGTTTCTTCCCAGATGATTAGTCATCGGTTTCAATTGTGCTTAAAGTTGTGGATTCTAATTGTAGTCTCATGCCCTAAGCAATTCCCTAGCTGCATAGTTTTATCTACTTGCAATCTATTCATACATAGTTTTATCTGCATAGTTGTGGAAAATTTTCCCTCTATTCATAGTTTTATTGTCAAAAAAGGAAGAAAAGGGAAAATTTTCCCAAGTAATCAGTGGATCTTTATGTGCAATTTCATGCAGACGGTGGTCGAATATGCAAAAGCTACTTTAAAAAAAAATTATTTTCCTTGAAATTTAATCTTCTCTCCTTTTGTCCGTGGCTATGTACACTATTTTGGACTTTTAAATTATCCAGAGTGATGCTTTTACACAGTTTGCTGAGGTATTTATTTGTGCTGTTATTGTCAATGCAAGCGCATTTTGGTTAAACGTAATTTGATTCCCTTATTATCTTTTCATGAAGGAGGTGGAACACATTGATTTGTTTTTTTTTCATATTATGTCATTTTTCACGCGTCTTGGACCACTCTTGTAAAATGGTTGGAGAGCTCCTTTAAATTTCTCTATGGAAACAAAGATTGATATACAAAATACTGAAAGGCTCGAAAGCAACATCTTCATTTCCACCTTTTATAATTTTTTACCTAACCTGAGCTAGTGAATTAAAAAAGTTTCATGAGCCACTAGGAAATCCCTCTGGTATACTGATTTAGGAGTGGCCATCTCTCTTTTTTCTCTCTCTAGATTTTTCCCTTAAATAATATTCAGCTCATTAGGCATCTTTGATGTTGTGAAATTTTATTTCATTTGAAAGTACGTTTAGTTAAAATAGTCTATGCAAGCATCCTAGTTTGTTTTCCTGTCTTGAAATCTTTCACATGCTTTTATATGAAGTATGAACAGGTTGACCGTCTTTTTGTTCTTTTAGTAATGTGATGCCAATAGTATCATTTTATGAATTCTCTTTCTGTACCCTTCATGGGAATCTTTTTAGCATGACCATCTGTTTCATGCCTATTGTGTAGTGTGGCATTTCATGCCATGTGAGTTCCAAAATGTTTGTAGATCTTCTTTTTACATTTTCGCATGGGTACACAAATAAATATGCCTTTTCCAACAAGCATGTCCTTTTTGCAGTGCCACATAACTATGATTGAGAGAAGTACTATAGTTGCATGAGCCATTTCTAATTTTCTTTTATTTGATTTTCCAATCATGCAAGTAGTTATCTCTTTAGTTTAGGTTGATGATTATTAAACAGGATCTGCAAATCTGCAACTAATTTATGATTAGTTAGTCTCCAATTTGTAAGATGTCTGATTTCTTATTTAACTTTCTATAACTTTTATCTCTTCCATATCTAATGTATCAGTCTGAGTGTGAAGTTTCCCAGGCTGCCTATTTTGTATCTATTCCTTGACTTGGTAGTGTCAACACTCAACACCCTTCTTATCTTGTTGATACGACGAGGCTCACCCACCCATTCCACCACCACAGAGTGAATTTTTTTTGGATGAAAATAAGGAATGCTGAAGTAAAGTCTAACGATTCGACATTGACCTATCAAACAATATGGCATAATTGTAACTCATAGTACACTCCTATTGTTAAACTTTCAATGAGTGTATTAAATCGGTTAACTCTTTTTGTTGCAATTAATATCAATGTTCTATTACCATGTCATAGAGGATGTCTTGGGTTTTATGCGATTAATGAGTCATTTGGTAGTTAATGAATCATTGCTGAATGACGAGGTAATCAGAGATTCATGTGGGTACAAAACAATCATCAGCACATGCTGTCTGGTATGGTTATTTGGACTTGCCTATTGGAACTTTCTTTTGCAGTTAGGTCAGGGCTTGATCATTGGTTACAACTTGCAAGAAGACAGAGACAATTTTAACTGAGAAATAAGGTTTCATTTGTTTACCTTTGCTTTTCTTGAGTGCCATCATCATTTGCATGCTGTTGCACCATGTCATCTCGTTCAATTGTGTTGTTCAAAAACATCAGTAACCGAAATGGTTCAGAAATCAGGACATTTAGTGGAGAGGAATAAGTTTAAATATTAGAATAGTGTCTCTGTATTTTTCTGGCCTTATCTCATGTTTTAAGTGGCACTAAATGTTCGTGATTCGCCTTAGAAGTATGAAGCATCAGGAGCTATTCAGTTAAGTTTTTTATTTTCATTTAGAAGACCTTTCTTACTAAATGGTTCTTAATCCTTCTTCTTGCAGTGTCTCTGTTTTCTAAACCTCCGACTGTTTGATCATGGAGCTGCAACTGGTAAATAGAGAAGTCTACTGCATATTTGACTGAAGTTGAAAATCAACAAGTATACTGACAAATGATGCCCTCTTAACTCTATCCATAAAATGCTACTTCACCATCTCCTTATTCTCTTGTTCTTTTAAAAGAGAGGCCTGTAATTGTTGATTTTCCAACAACTTAGACTGCTGTGAAGGGAAAAGATAAGACTTTAGTTGTTATTTGATTTAATATTAATCAAATTCAAGTTAAATTAAAATTATAAATCGGGTGGATCCTAATAGGAACCATCCAATGCAGACAAGCCAAATCAAATTTAGAATTCTAATTAGATTTTTTGTGTTTTTTTATTTGAAGTGAACAAAATTATTTATAAAATGTTGATCAAATCTCAATATAAGTGCTGCCTTTTCCTTAGTCTTTGCATCCAGAAATCGGTAGATGATCTTCTAAACCTTCATTAAGATATATGGTACATGGATCGAGAAATTGGTGACCTCTCTGGGTAGTAAATAGTTGGAAGATGAAATTGGTGAGTTATAATTCATGCCACTACAACCTTGTAGTTTAAATTATGAAGTACTTTTTCTTAATAGAAATAGGTAAATATATTATAAAATATTCAAGCCTTTACAACCTTGAACCTGCAATCAAAAGCACACATCACAAGCCAAAGTATAAGCTCACACCCTCTAAACATGCGGTTGATTGAAGCCACAGCAGAAGCTCACACCCTCTAATCAACGACAGTCCATAACTTTCCTTGACTCACGCACAAAAGGAATGTCATTTGCAACAATCTCCAACCAATCTGCTCAAGCCAACCGAAAACAATGAAGGCAAATATATTCTAGCGACATCAGAAATCATCTGTTATACTATATAACGATATCTATTTTAGATTTTTCACCGAACATAGATCTTACTAGAAATTTTAAGATACCGGGTCTTCATTCGAGGGCTTGCACCTTTATAGTGTTGGCCAAGAATATGAAATAACTCAGTCACTGAGTTAACTTTATAACTTATTTCTAACCATCTCCTCACCTTGTTCCAAAGAGTACATGTGATAGCACACTCAAAGAACAAGTGACCATGATCACTCATCTTGATATTAACAAAGCATACAAGTCTTATTCTCCACATATGACATTCTATCCATTATTTGTAATCTCCCATGAGCAAGTAACCATAGAATGAACGGGTGTTTCGACATAATTTCTGACCTCCAAATCAATGATGTCCACGCCACACCAGGACCTCTCGACATGAAGAAATCATAAACATTTGTAGTCCTATTTTTCCTCTCCACAAACCACTCACCCATCAACATATTTGCCTCCCCACTTCTGTTTGTAGCCCTTTGGATTTTGTTCCAAATGGCCACAAACCTTTTAATAAGAGGAGAGTCTGAGGCTTTGACCTCCCATTACCAAAAATCAGTCCCCTTGAGATAATGTTGATGCACCCATCTTACCCATAGCGAATTTACATTAGTTTGGATCTCCCAAAGTACCTTGCTAAATAGAGCTTCATTCCATGCGTAAAGGTTGTGAAGTCCATAACCACTATCATGTCGAGAAAGACAAATAGTGACCCACAATATAGGAGGATGCCTTGAAGACCACACAAACGTACGACATATGACTTTGATTTTTTCAATGGCACCACTGGGAATATGAAGCATAGAAAGTCAATAACACTCCACTCCTTGAAGGATCGTCTTAACCAACTTCAAGCGCCATGCATATGATAAAGTGTGTTTTGACCAAGAATTAATCTTCTTTATAATAGTATCAAGTAATGGTCCATAGTTTGTAATACACAACTTCTCCGCTGCTAGTGAAATCCCCAAGTACTGGATCGAAAACGTTCCTTCTTGGAACCTAGTAAGTTAGAGCAATCAGTCCTTCATTCTATCATCAATCCCTGCCATATACATATGAGATTTCAATGAATTAGCCTGTAGCCCTGTTTCATTGTCAAAATGCTCTAAACAATCCATTAATACTTTTATTGATGACTCATCAGCCCGGGCAAACAATATCAAATCATCGATATATGCAAGATGAGTGATGCCAACCATTTTACACATAGGATGGAAGTGAAAAGAGGGCAACAAGGAGGCAACATGCTGTTGGAAATTTAATATAAATGAGAAATTAAATCTTAATCGTTTGATTAAGATTGACAAATCTTGATAATTCAACTTGAAAGGTTTAAGTGTCCTTTGGATGACTAAATCTTATTTATTGATTTCCAAAGGGTGACATCTAATAAAGAGGTAGTGTGTCTCTTAGGAAAAGATGCTATCTACATCATCCAATTCAAAATGGATGAATGAGATCTAATTGAACCAAGAGGTTCTTATATCCCTTCATTAAGTATAAATAATGTCCCTCACATTCTCATTTCACTTACTCAATTCCTTCCAAGCAAAGCAAGTATTGCATTCCATACTTGCATTGGAGAGTTCGAGAAGCTTCTTGCGATAAAGTCATTGTATCTTGGGAGACAATTGCCATGTTCCATGAGTACCGTGTGCGGGGTAAATTTGTCTTAAAAAGATAGAGTCTAACTTTAGCCTCGACTTCGCCAAAACAGTGGTATACCATCATTCTGTCCGTACTCAGATTGCACCTTACGTGAAGATCCCAACAAGTTTAAGTCGAATTTATCTGTGCAATTTTAATGGATTCATCATCGACGACTCCTATTCTACCGATACATGGCGAGAAGCCAGAGAAGTTTACAAGTATAGATTTTAAGAGATGACAGCAAAAGATGTTATTTTACCTAACCACGTTAAACCTTGCGAGGTTCTTACGTGAAGATGCCCCCTCTATATCTCAAGATGAGACTGATAAAGGAAAGAGGGCTGGCTGCATATGATGTCTGGGGATATAGTGACTTCTTATGTCGAAACTATATCCTCAATGGATTGGATAACATGTTATACAACATGTATATTCCAATGACAACTGTAAAAGAGTTATGGGAATCTCTCAAAAGGAAGTACAAAATAGAAGATGCTGGATTGAAGAAATTCATCGTCGATAAATTCTTAGATTTCAAGATGATTGATTCAACTATGACAACTCAAGTTCAAGAGTTGCAATTAATCCTACATAATTTGCATGCCGAGGGCATGACAATGAATGAGCCCTTTCAAGTTGCCATGATAATCAAGAAATCTCCACATTCGTGGAGGGAATTCAAAAATTATCTAAAGCACAAGTGAAAAAAGATGAAACTTGAGGATTTAATTGTAAGACTGCAAATTGAAGAAGACAATCGCAAGCAATCATAATTAATAAAAATGCCTATATTTACAAAGGTAAATCTGCTGGAACCAAACACTAGCAGAAAAAGAAAGTATCCCAATAAAGGACAGAGCCAAGGGAGGGCCAAGAGGTTACAAGAAACATGCCACAACTGTGGCAAACCGAATAACAAGGCCAAAGACTGCCGACGCTCGAAGAAAGCCACTCAAGTGCACATGACTGAAGATAAGTCAGTGCCAATAGATATGTCAGAATTAGACCTGACTGCTATTGTATTTGAAGCCAACTTGGTGGATAATCCAAGGTAGTGGTGGGTCGATACTGGTGCCACATGACACATTTGCTCTGACAAGGCCCAGTTTTCAACTTATACCCCTATTAATGGGAGAAAACTAATTATGGGCAATTATGCAACTTTCAACATTGTTGGTCTTGGCAAGGTGATACTAAAGATGATATCAGGTAAAAAAGTGACACTAATTGATGTGCTTCATGTTCCCTACATTCGAAAGAATTTAGTGTCAAGGTCGACTCTTGTCAAAGCTAGATTTAGGCTAGTGTTTGAGTCAAATAAATATGTATTGACAAAAAATGGTCAATTCATAGGTAGAGAGTTCATAGAGAATGGTTTGTTAAAATGAATGTAATCATTGTACACCGTAAATTCAATGACAATAAAATGATAAATTCTGCTTATTTGGTCGAGTGTTCCAATTTATGGCATGTTATACTTGGACATGTAAATTATAACACTTTGTGATGACTTATGAATTTAAATTTATTGCCAACATTTAATGTTGATCCAACACATAAATGTGAAATATGTGTTGAAACTAAAATGACAAAGTTGTCTTTCCATTCAGTGGAAAGAAGCACAACCCCTCTAGAATTAATTCACAGTGACATATGTGACTTAAAATTTGTGCAAGCTAAAGGAGGCAAAAAGTATTTTGTTACTTTCATTGATGATTGCACTAGATACTGATATGCGTATCTATTGAAAGGCAAAGATGAAGCCTTAAAAGCATTCAAAAATTATAAGAATAAAGTTGAGAATCAAATTGGTCAACGAATTTGATACGGATAGGTTCGGATGGCAAAGGAGTAGTTATGAAAGGGAGGAAGGGCCTTTTTGTCTTTTGTTTTTGTTAGGGCTTTAAAGGGGAAAAGGGAACACTGTAGCAAGGGGGGCGGGAGCTTGGTTCGTGCGTCGCCACCACGCTGCTAACTCCTCCTTCCTCTTCATGCATCTCGCCGGAGACGACGCCATCACCGCCCGCCACACCTCCCCTTCCCCTCTCCTTTTCCGGTCACCCTCCTTCTCTCCACCTCCTGTGTCACCGCCGTCGCACTGGCGCGGGCTGTTGCCGCCGCACGGGAGCATGCCGCCAACAGTGACCATAAGGGGGACTACTTCCTCCTTCTCTTCGCGAAGTCGGCATGGGACAAACCCGCTGCCGCCGGATAGGCCGGCACTCCTCTTCGGCTCACCGCAACGCTGCCACTGGGCCTACTCGACGTTGCCATCTCCTCCCTCCTCATGTCGTCGCCATCACCTCCTTCTTCCCCGTCGTCGGCATCATCGACGTCAACACCAACAGAGATCTTCTCCGCCGCCCCA
>JBBMJZ010396206.1:0-13904 GCA_037833815.1 Zingiber zerumbet
AATGCGGTGAAGAGGTTGAATGACTAAGGAAATTCTTAAAAGATATTCTGAGATGGCCAAAACATGTGTCGGCAATTTGCATACATTGCAATAGTCAATCAGCAATTGGTCGGGCACAGAGTCATCTGTATAATAGTAAGTCTAGACATATACGTCAAAAACATAATATCATTAAACAACTACTCTCAACGGGAGTTATCGCTGTTGACTATGTGAAGTCAAAGGATAACCTTGTGGATCCGTTAACCAAAGGGTCAAACAGAGAGTTAGTTGCAAGCTCATCACGTGGAATAAGCTTGATGTCATTGTTAGCGATCAGTGCAAAGGACACCCAACCTATGCTGATTGGAGATCCTAAGAACTACGTTCAAAGAGACAACTAATTTGCACTGACTAGACACACTGTAGGTGGTAGCCCAATAAAATAGTGACTAAATCAGAGTAAGTCGATGGACTTTTAATGATCAAGAAGAATAGATGGTTACTCTCAAGGGATCACCTATGTGAGAAAGAAGTGTGACCGCTTCGAAGAGAATTGGAGGCACAATTCTTAGAGCTTCTCACAGAACTAGGTGTGTTCATGGCTAAGGACGAACACACTCATGAGAACTAAAATATATCAGGGAGAGTCCTGGGTGAGATATGTTAATGCTTACACCAACGACAAAACAGTTCAAGGGCATCATGTCTACTGTCAGCCAGTAAACAAACAGATCTTCACAACAGAAGGTTCAAATGATAAAACCTACCTATCCTATACTGGCTCAACTGCTGAAAGCAATCACATATCCTATTTCCATTCATGTGGAGGATTGTTGGAAAAAAAATGTGAATGGAAAGTGGTGGAATGAATGAAGGAGGCTTCATTGTGCATGAGACTTTAGTTCCACATTGGAAGTTTCAAAGCTTAATGGTTGGTTTATATTGTTTCTCAAGTATGTATAGTGTGAACAAATGCTTGAGTAGAAACTTTCTCTTGTGTGTGGATGCGCTTTGCACTGAATCAAGTTGTGCGTGCCCAAATAAATTAACGGGCATTTTTACCACCTAAATTATTCTTTTTACCTTAACGCTTAAATAAGAAACGTACATTAATATAATACATGTGACGTTAGCATAAGAGGAAAATGAATAAAGAGAAAAGGAAAAACACTCCATCCACCTTCCCCCCTCTCTCTTCCTCTCTGACAGACATCTCTCGCTTGGTAGAATACTAGCGATAACATTCAGGTATTTTTTCAGTTCGTCGCGATCACCTGTGTTTGGTGGAGATTACGGTTTAGCCGTTATATCCTAGGAAACGGACGACCCACAAAAATCCTCAAAGCACCGTGGAGGTGGGACAAATATGTTTTAAAGAATCTGCGTTAAATGCAGACCTCGGCTCCTCAATTCCTATGCACTCCACGGGCACTCTGTTTGGAATCCTGACTACTCAGTTATACATTTGATCGACTTGGCTACATGCTTCCCTACTCGGTCAACTTACTTTCCCGACTCGTCCACTTGGCAGTTAGACTCGGTCACTAGGCACTCGGGATTCTTGACAGAGGGCTCATCAAAAAGGACTCGACCCTCAGCCAATAGCTTGAAATTATCAATTAAGTTGAGTCTCAACAGATAAATTTAAAATTAGTTTATAAATTCAGTATTTTTCTAAAATCTCTGACAACATATTTCCTTTCGTAACAGACAAAAGATCTCACGTATCCGAAAGAGTGCAGCAACTATAGACTCTTCTGGAGTTCGGACCTCACAAATTGAAAGTAATACTAGTTCATAGAAGTCTTGGAGTAAGACAGTTGTTATTAAATATATTTATGGTTGTAAAAAGATATTTTATTAGCCCTTGTTAAAATTATCTCTGGATCTACTCTTTCTTTTTATCTATACTTACCACACTTTGGTTTTCCTCTATTTTTATTTTCTTTACGTACCGATTTTGAGTTTTGTTAGACTGTTTATTTACATGTATATACATATTTATAACTGGTTGATCGATGTTTATATTAACTTTAATTGATTTAATATTGATTATTTTGTATATTATAACTGCAGAGAGTACCGTTTAATTTAACATATAAATATATCTTCTGGGCGTGATCACTACGTGCCTAACTAAGTTTCCTCTTTGCCCTCGCACGTTCCTTTCTTCCGTAGCAACTTCTTCTCAACTCCGTCAAACCTCGAACTAAAGCTCAAATCGATTAACACGTGACTCCGACCTTGATTGGAGATAAGTGAAGATTTCTTTGCATAAATCCATCCCACCCTATCACCATCACACTTAATATGTTTCAATTTATTTCCGTATATACAAAAACATTTACCTTCAAATTGTTCTTTTCTTTGATAAGTTTTTTTTTTTTTGTAAAACATAAATGAATGAAAAAGAATCAAAATTTTACAATATTTAATTTTCTTATTTTTCATTAAAGATTAATTTACAAAAGTTCTGTTTTTTTTTTTCTAAAAACAGAAATGAATGAAAAAGAATCAATACTTTACAATATTTAATTTTCTTATTTTTCATTAAACGTGTACCAATAGAATACGCATTTGTCATCGAAGAACCTAACTCACCTAAACGGACTACCCAACTATACCAGTCTTGGCATTCGTTCTAATACGCGGGACCTGTCTGCAGATGGCAGAAGTTGCGAGCGTGTAGTTTGGCCGTCGCGATAAACTCGATCCCTCTGCGTCAGTTGCCATCTAGAAATTTCGGAGTGAAATTTTTAAGCTTCTGTTCAAATCGCTAGTGGAGAGCTGGAGATGCAGCGACTTTTCTCTACCGGGCGAGCCGCCGTGATCCTTGGCCGGAATCAATGGAGCAATCGAAGGGCTTTCTTTTCGACCTCTCTCCTCTTCGATGACACCCAGAAGCAGGTAGGATTCCGAAGCATCATGGCGATACGAGGGATGTCGGTTAGGGAAGGGATCGCCGAAAATTACATGTTTTGTTTCTGATTGGGAAACTAATTGTGGTTTTCTAGTTCAAGGAGAGTGTTGATCAGTTTGCACAAGAAAACATCGCTCCTCATGCAGCCAAAATCGATGCTACGAATCACTTCCCGAAGGTTGAATCGATTTGGCTATCTATTTTGCGCTGAATTTGTAATGGTAGCATCTAATCCCAATGTAACATCTTATAGGATGTCGACTTGTGGAAACTTATGGGGGATTTCAACCTCCTCGGCATCACCGCGCCAGGTAATGCTATCGCCTGTCGCTTCTTTTGTTGCTATAACAAGGATTCTAAGACCTAATTGACTGTTTGTGTTATCTCGCTAAATGTGAGATTTCAACTCCTGTTTTTGTTTGTTGGGAACGGATGGCAACTCTAGGAGTTATGAAATGACCTTTTTTTGGATCTGATCTGTTATAGTAACATCGGACTGTTAATTCAATCAATTCATGGTTACCTATACTAATAGGAATCCAGGCACCTCTGCTAACTAGAAAATAGTTCATTGCAGGAGAACGTGAAGGAAATTAGACTTGTAGGGCTGTATGGTAATGGAAGAAATTAGTTGTTTCATGGCAACGGATTGTTTATACAAGTGGTTGCACTTGGAGTCAACTCCATATTCAACTAATGGTCTATAGATAGAAAACTGGTCCCTATCAACTCATGCGCTTCAAACTCAATGGGGATGGATATTCACTTTTTACTTAGATGCCAAATTTAATTAATTCATCTAACTACATGAGGAATAAAAACCATCGAGGTGTCTTCCTCTAACTAACAAATAGTTTTGTCATTGCAGAGGAATATGGAGGACTTGGCCTTGGTTACACATATCATTGTATTGCAATGGAAGAAATTAGTCGTGCTTCTGGGTCTGTTGGCCTCTCCTATGGTGCACATTCCAACCTTTGCATAAATCAACTGGTACAAGGAAAATTTGCATCCATTGCTCAAATAGTATACCTTGATAATTAAAATAATAAATGTGACTAATCTCATGTGTTAGTTACTTTTGTAGGTGAGGCACGGGACATCTATGCAAAAGCAGAAGTATTTGCCAAAGGTTCTTATATGTATCATCTCACTATTGATTATTTACCCTAATAGTTCTTTTTTTATTCTTGATATATTTTAGATAATTTTTCATTAACCAATAATGAAAATTATTGTAGCCTCTTGATGATAATGGTTTGTCGTGGATGGTGACATTTTGATTCTACTATCTATATTGGAAATGCTGGTCAAACAATATTCATTTTTTGTGCCATTCCATAAAGCTAAATTACACAAACGCTCCTAATGTATAATTATTTGAATGGACCTATCTCTTCTTTCTGTACTGATTATTCTGCTTTTCCCTAATGTGAAGCTAATTAGTGGGGAGAATGTTGGGGCTCTGGCAATGAGTGAGCCCAATGGTAATTAGTCAATCTGATCATTTATCTTTTATTCTGTGGCCTCTCTGAAATTTTCTGCTTTTGTGATTCATTACAAGTTTGTCTACAATTTCAGCTGGTTCAGATGTTGTCAGTATGAAGTGCAAAGCTGATCGAGTAGATGGTGGTTATGTCATAAATGGCAACAAAATGTGGTGTACCAATGGCCCCACTGCTCAGACATTGGTAATCATCTGTGCTTTATATAATTGAATTGATTGTATCATTATCCATAACATTTATGATTTTTCTTCATCGTTTAACCTAGCTATATATTAATACTACAATTTTTCCATATAACAATATCATCATTTTGTTTGCCTCCAGAGCTTTTTTTTAAAAAAAAAGGAAAATCACACATAGAATTGTATCATTATTAACCAATTAAAAAGTTCGATGCTGTAAGCATTTTGTGCAACGATATAACATGACAATTTTGACTCTTTATGTAGTAGTTCAGAACTCAGTGCACTGCTACTTTTGAAAATAATAAAGAGTCATCCATAGTAAAGTTTATTAATTCACAATTGCTAATTTCCCCACTGTATATTTATGTTTTATTCATTGAATTTTCTGCAGGTTGTTTATGCAAAAACTGATATTAGTGCTGGATCAAAAGGAATTACTGCTTTTATAATTGAGAAGGGGATGCCAGGGTATTCACAGTACTCTCTTAAGTAATGTTACCTTGAAATTAATGTTGGATCTCCATTGAGGCCTATAACATTTTACTTTTTAAGGTGCAGTAGGATGTACATTTATAAAAAGGAAGTAAAATTTTTAAACCACATTTTAGTTTTATGCTTTTGAGTGAGTTTTGTTATAGTTACTGGAGTTATATATGTGGGTTTGGTGGTGTTTTAGTTATGACATGATATGTTTTTTCAGGTTTAGTACTGCTCAAAAGTTGGATAAACTTGGTATGCGAGGAAGCGATACGTATGTTTGATCTCTCTTCAACTTTGATCTGACCTTCACATGGTCAATGCTTTCCTTACTGTCACCATCTTTTGCAGATGTGAGCTTGTCTTTGAAAAATGCTTTGTTCCGGAGGAGAATGTTCTCGGTGAAGAAGGAAAAGGTGCTAGTTTCTTTAAGATTTCTCACAGCACGGAAACTATTTATTAGAAAAAGGAGATGGACATTCAAAAAGTATTCTTTTTATATATTTTCTTTTGACATCTATTATTGAGCCATCGATTTACAAATTTGTTAGCATAGATATATAAAAAAGAACTTTATCAATGAATTTGAATAAAGAGGCTAATATTGTGATAACTAACCATATCTCATCAGAACACCATGACTTTATTCAGCTCTGCTGTTGAAACTGAAATATATGATCTCTTAATTGATAGTATTTTTGGAGTCAATACACAAAAAGATTTGGAGAAGTTTCAAGAGTGCACCGATTTTCATGGAGTATGCAATAAAGAAAATTGAGGGAATGTCTGCAATATTGTTTGCTTATGATACGAGGGATTCTATTTTACCTCTCCATAACCTTTTTGTGAATGCAAAATAGCAAGTCTGTGCTTTTTATTAACTTTCTTTAGGCATCTACTTATAGACTTATAACTAATATATACAGGGGTTTATGTCATGATGTCGGGGCTTGATTTGGAAAGGCTTGTACTAGCTGCTGGCCCTCTTGGACTTATGCAGGCATGCCTTGATTCGGTTATTCCCTATGTTCGGCAGAGAGAGCAGTTTGGCCGTGCAATTGGAGAGTTTCAGTTTATACAGGTTGGCAATCTAATTTAATATACCACAAAAACGACATGTGTTATGAACACTTTTATTGGACTTATGAAATGTAGCATCCTGAAATTACAGGGGAAGTTGGCTGACATGTACACCTCCTTGCAGTCCTCTAGGTACTTATCTTTGAGTTTGCTTGATAACCATATGTAAATCTTTAATTTTACTAGCTGATAGATGTGATAGAGTCATTCTCTTTGTAGGGCATTTGTGTATTCTGTTGCTCGGGACTGTGACAACGGAAATGTTGACAGAAAGGTTCTCATGAACATCATTTCCCCCCCTTTTATCTACTGCATGATGTTGTGAATGCTCACATTTTTTAATGCTCTGCTCATTGTTTACAATCTTCATGGTGTTAAAATTGCAAACTACCCATTTTGCAGGACTGCGCTGGGGTTATTCTTTTAGCTGCTGAAAAGGCTACACAAGTTGCCCTCCAGGTACTGGATGCTTAAGGCTTGGATTTCCATATCTTAGTAGATTTTCTGTGAATTAATGCAGCTTTAAACTCTTAGAATACTAAATAGGATGGTCAAATCTGCAAATTTCTAATTCAAAATAACAAGATGGAAGTGACATGGAGCAGAAAGTTGAACTAAATTAAATTTGAAAAAAAAACAACCTGTCATCACCACATGTAAAAAAATCATCTATAATGTACTTATCCATTGGATTTTTGGATCGACTGTTAAACCTAAAATCTCTAATTTTGTTTTCAGGAAATATATTTATTTGAACAATTAAAGGGTATAACTTAAATTTTAAGTTTAAGCAGACTCTTGATTTATTTAAAGTGGTCTCATAGATTTGTTGCAGCTCTGGGCAGAATGTGGGTAAAAAACATAATAGAAGATTTAAAAAAAAACATAAATCTATCAGACTCATGTTGTGTTGTAATTATAATTGTGCAAAATCAACTGTATAGAGGAACAACTCCAAGAGTTGATGACCCTCATAAGTTTAATGTTGGAAAATACAGACATGGAGGTAAACTATTGGATAATTTGATTATGGACATAGGCGTCAGTGCACATGACAAGAGAGTTGGAGATTCCAGTATGAAGAATTTTGCATCTTCTATCTCTTCTTTTTCATTGTCTTCCTAACCATCAAATTTTACAAATTCAAATCCAAATTACTCTGCTGACATTTAAGTGTCTGAGAAACTTGCTCTTCATGCTGTGACATACAGGCTATCCAATGTCTTGGCGGCAATGGGTACGTGAATGAGTACCCGACAGGTCGTCTCCTGAGAGATGCAAAACTATTCGAAATCGGTGCTGGAACTAGCGAGATCAGGAGAATGATTATTGGTCGTGAACTCTTCAAACAAGACTAACAGCAAAATCAACTTTCATATGATCACTGCAATCGCTTACAAGAAATTCCTGCTCAAGAATATGCAGAATGGAATTGGGCTCTCTTTGTATCTGCCTTCAACAATTGAGATTAGTACTTGATATAATAAACCAACGTGTTTTATAACTTCTTTTAGATTATTTTGAGCTTCAGTTCTTAATTTTACGGATCAGAAATCATTCGACCAATGTCCTGCTTCATAACCTTGCAGCCCTAGTCATCAGGAAAAGTCTTGACTTAGCTAAATGCCAAGACGAATATCTGATTAAGTTATGGTGAGATATAATAGACTGCCAGCGAGATCTTTGTGCCAGGTTGCATCTGTGAATGCCTAATGAAGCAACAAATTTTACCAAGTTCAAGGTATCTTTTCATTTCCTGTCATTACTTGCCAGCTTCAGCAAAAACACATAAAAATGGAGAAAGCCTGTTTCTTTACACAGTACTTACGTTTTGATATACACAGTCCTAGTTAGCAGTCTGGGATGCTGTTGTTTCACAGTTGGTTTCAGAAGCACTGTAACTTTGTCTGCTCATTTTTTTAGTAATGGATTATGATCAGACATTAGTTCACATCATTCCTATTAATTAATCAATTGTGAATATTGCAAAACTTCAACACAGCATTCATGAATGCAGAAATGCCATGGAAATAAGAATTGCTCCCAGATCTTCCATTTTGCCTTCTCTGGCTCTGTCCCTTTTCCTGCATGCATGTTACTGAAGCCAATACCGTGCCCCAAAACTTAGCTGCAGTGACTAGAGACTGCCATGCATGACACCAGAACCAATGAATTCCAATGTCTATAACAACTACGTATAGACTGTGGCCCTAAGTAACTACTTCCAACTAGCTACTGATTTCCTCCTCATTAATTCCACCAGTAAGTGATGGTAATAGAGAGAAGGGAAAAGAGGCCTCCACAATTGAGGATGGATTTTCGAGTGTGCATAAGTTCTAAATTTATCCGATAAATGAATCAAGAGAAGACCGTCTATTTCTAAGATTAGTCGAGCGAAGCTTAAACACCTAAACTATCAAAAGAGAGAAGGTTTCCCAATCTAATTTTACCCTCGTGCTAATTAGTTAGTTAGAGTTGTAGGGGTAGTTAGATTAGTCGGTCAAGTAAGGGCGGAGCTGTATTTATGGCTACCGGGCTATAGCCCGGGGCCTAATAGGGATGAGAAGGAGATTTATGTAGGAGGAATAAAAATAAGCATAGGAAAGAGGAGACTAGCTCGGCCTGATGGCATCAGAAGGAAAGAGGAGGCTAGTCTAGGGTGATAACGTTGACACGATGCTCATAGTCCATAGCCCGGGTAGATCACCCGAGTTAGCTCCGCCATTGCAGTCAAGGCAATCCAATTAGGGCTCACTGTATGACCCCCTTGAGGACCGACCTAACTACATCGATCAATCAGCACAGCACAATTGAATTGATCAACCTGCTAAAACCATAGCCCACCTATCCTAACTAGTCTATATAGCTCAATCAAAACAACCTAACTAGCCCAAACAGCTAAATGAAGGCTAATTTCATTGAAATGTAAATTTTTGAGATCTAATTAGTCACATACTAACTTGTGCATTTTTTTATATACTTTAATCCAACAAAGTTAGCCTTTGCAATCTTTATTTTAGATGCAAATAACCTTGTATAAGATTTAGTTGAAAGAGAAAGGACTTGACCCAGTGAATCCCCTCATTTAAGAAGATCATTGTGTCAAACATATATATTGCCTTAATTTTGCAAGAACCCTATATATTGCCTACATTTACTGACTGGTCTGGAACCAATAAAGGCTTGATATCTACAAGTCATTCGAGTACTCTCTCCTGCAGCCTTGACAGCTTTTAGAATCAAGCCAAGGCAGACATCAGATCGAAGAAAAACAGAGGAAAAAAAAACAAAATTAGCAACATCGAGAAAAGCATCAGTCTACGTACGCATAGAAACAGGAGCCCTCTGCCATAAACCACCAACATTACATCAACAAACTCAAACAGTGCATGCAGATGGGTAGCTGATTCACGTACTCATCAACGTCACACAATTACATTATACCTTAGTCATGCATGAGATATCTCTTCTACTCGAAGAGGAATTCAGATCGATATGTATTATATATCATAAAGGCTAAAGCATAGCTGCCGTATGTAAATTAATAATTTAGTGATCGGTAGATTTATCTCTGAAGCCGCCGGAGCTTTTCGTGGGGAACAGATCGAGTGTCTTCGGAGGATTGAAGCTGGGATTGGTGGTGTACTGGTGGAGACACCCGTAAGCTTCAGCACTGCTGTTTGTTAGCTCTTCCCCTTTAGTTTCCAACTTGCACAGCAAATTCAATCCCTGCGTCGCATCCTGCAAATCAAACGCGCAGATTTAGTGGACATGCGCATTGAAATGGTCGATGATCGGAAAGAACCGGACTGGACCTGATTAAAGAAGTGATGGGGGAGGGGAGAAGTAGAAGCAGTGCTGAGATGATGGTGGTGGTGGTGGTGGTGGCCGTGGAAGAAGACGTGACAGTTAGGAGTACTAAATCCGGCGGCGGAGCGGAGGAGGAGGTGGTGCATGCTGAGCCTCCTGCGGAGCTTCTGCCTCTCCCTGGCCTTGTGGTTTTGGAACCAGTAGAACACGTTCTTTCCTTCGATGTTGCCGTAGCAGGAGAGGTGTGCGGTGATCTGCTGTATCTGCGGCGCGTCGGGCGTGCGGACTCCGCTTCGGTACATCTCCTCCAGTATCATCAGTTGCTCCGGCGTGGGGCACCATCTTGTCGACGGCACTTGCGGCATCATCTTCTTCTTCTCTCTTCTCTCTCTATTATTGTGGCTTAGTGTGTAATTTTGTCTCTTCTAGTTTCTGGTGTATATAGACGGGAGTGGATGCGAGTGGAGACAAAGAGAGACAAAAGGGATGATGTGCGAGAAAAGCCCTGAGAAAAAAAAAACAGGGGTAAAAAACAGGGGAGATGGTCATTGGCACTGGTACTTAGCTCATGCAGTCATGCTGATGTTTGCTTCTGATCTCTGTGCCACTCGCTTCTCTGCGCCTTTAATCAATTGTTAAAATATGCCTAATTAATTTCTTCAAGGGCAGACTCCTCCACTCTCCGCTGATATAGACGACGACGACGACGAAGACGAGGAGGAGGAGGAGGAGGAGGAGGGATCCTTTAGCTGTTGTCGCTCGGTGTCGATCGATCTAACTGCTTATAAGACTACGATGCAAACTGTGGAGAAGGCGGCGGCGGCGGCGGTTCGAGTGTTGGTGGGCAGCTAGCTAGCGTTGCTGTGGTATTTAGTAAAAAAATATTTTTATATAATAAGACTGTAATACTTTTGATTAAATTGGATTAGTTTATTTTAACATTTTACAATAGTTACGACGACATTAAAATATTAATATTTTTAGGAGAGAAATATGTTAAGTAGTATTTTAATATTTTTAAAAAGAACGAGTGAGGGAGTCCATTATTTTTTTTTTTTCAACTCTTCTTCTGATAGATTAAAGAGAATGACACGCGGAGGTTTCCCGGGACCGTCGATCGTCCTTGCATGGGTGCATTATGACTTATGTGACTTATGAGTGGACCGTGTGTTAAAATGCGATGATGACTAGCTCCTTTCTAGCGATCGAAGTCAACGAGCAGTACCTTTCGTGACTTTAGATTCCTCTCTTTATGGCAAATTAATTGCGAAGCTCCACGGCTCTCATTCTTCTGCCGTATGCGTATTTAGAGCAAAATTAAAACGTTTGGCAATTAAAGCAACTCTTTCTACATGGTTAACTATGTTTTTTTTCCCATTAAAAGAGAAGAGACGGGAAGGGATGAAGAGAAGATAGGACTGCAGAGAGATCCAACAGGTCAAGGGTACCCTACGCAGGGTAGGTGGGTAAGAGGGTGGCCTGCAGAACCGGTGTCTCCGGGCCCCCTGTATCGTGGAGAGTGAAGGCTGTAAGGTAGGTTGCGATGTGCGGTCACACGGATAATGAAAGGGAAGGGACAGCTGCTGCAGCCTCTCGGGCAGCAAAGGAAAGGACTAATTTGTCTCGCCATGGCAGCTAGCTGGCTGTTATAGAATGCTGCGTTGCATTGAATGGAATGGAATGGAATGGAATGGAATGGAATTATGTATGAGTCGACACTGTCCATGCATTCATGCCTTCGTCTGTTACTGTGACTCGGCTTCGAAGTTCTCATGCATCATGCATTCCATCCCCATTCGCTGGAAAAAACAAAACAAAGAATGAATCATATGACACCTAGCTGGGGACGAACCCATTCGCTGAAAGAAAGAGGTAAAGTTAACTAATATAGAATAATAATCTTCTATGATTTTATTGCTAAAATTAAGAGATTTATTTTATTTAAATTATCTAAATAAATAATAATAATAGAAAGACTATATATGATATATAATCGTAATGATTATAATCTTAATATTAGATATAATAATATTATTTTTTTCTATTAATTCGTGTCGATCTTAATTATAATATCAAATATGATAAATTTTGATGGATTGAAGTCCATTTAAGATTATTATATCATTACTTTCGATAAAATAGAAATATCTTAACGTTGAGTTTAATTGCTAACTTAGTAAAGCATTTTCAGATGATGACTTGATAAATATATCAATAATTTGAGTTTCTGTACAGATGTAAGAAATTGAAAGTTGTCGAATTCCCACATGTTCACTAATAAAATAAAATCAATCTCCATATGTTTGGTACGAATAGAAACTAGATCTATCGAAAGATAAGTTATTCTAATATTATCACACCAGATTTTAGGTATAGCGGTTGGGAAAAAATAAAATTATGAAAGAAGAGATTGTAGTAAAAAAAAATCGAACATCACATTAGTTATATCTTTATATTCGGTTTCATTGTTTGAGCAATAGACTATAAGTTACTTTTTTAAAAGTTAGGAAATAAGATTTCGCTCAAGAAATATGACATACCCACTAGTAGAATGTCTATCTTTGGAAGATCATGCACAATTTGCATCACTGTAAACAATCAACTCTCGTGAGAATTGACGATATAAAAGAAGATCATGTAGAATAGTGCATTTGAGATGGTGAAGAATTCTCTTAACACCTTTTTAACAGTGTTTAGTAGGAAAATGCATAAATTGGACAGGCACAATTGATAGTGAAAGCAATATTGAGTCGCGTAATAGTGACTTATTATAGGACACCAACAATACTTCGATAGCTCTGGGAGGTAGCCATTGCAAAGGTGGATGAAGGTATAGTGAAACCACCTTCAATGATTGGTATGGAGATAAGATGTGAATTATCCATTTTAGCTCATTGTAGAAGTTTAGTAACATATTTGCTCTAAGAGATAAGACAATCTTTAGAATGTGGAATAAGCTTTATGCCAAGGAAAAAATAAGTGTTGTCAAAATCTCGAATAGGAAATTCTTAATGAAGAAGATGAAGTAAAGTAGCACTACTTTTTTTTATTATTACCTGTTATTAAAATATTATTCACAAAAATTAGAAAAAATATTGAAAATTCCTCATTACATAATTTGTATAATAGAGAAAAGACAGTTTTTGAGTCAGAGAATCTCTTAGTATGAAACTAGGTGGATATATAGAAGACGAAACCATATACGAGGTGTTTGCTAAAAACCATATAGATTTTTAAAGTTGACACGCATGTGTTAGAAGTTACGAGTGAATGAATTCAAGTGGTTGCTCCTTAAAAATAGTTTCTTCAAGGTGTTCACGAAAGAAAGCATTGAAACATCTAATTGTCGTATCAGCCAATTAGAGCTAATATTTATATATAGTAACAATCTGATAGTTATAATTTGATGACTAAACTAAAAGTATCATTGAAGTCAATATGTGGTTGATGATTTAAAGTCTTTAGTAACAAGACAAGTTTTGTAATGTTCAATGGATCCATCTGCACAATACTTGAATCAGTAAACCCATTTAAAGCTCATAATATTCATAGATGAAGTATGAGGAACTAAGCTCCATGTTATATTGTAAAGAATAGCAACAAACTCTGTAGTTATTACAATATGCCAATTTGGATCTTTGATTGTCTGTGTAAAACTAGAAGGTTCAACAAATTTGAAGAATCAATAAAAGCAGATGGAAGAGGATAATGAGTGAAATTGTTGATGCAATATCCTTTAGGTCAAGGTTAACCTAGTTGACCAAAGCTTGAGTCTTGGTCATGGTTTCAATGTTTGACAATACATGTAGACACATGGACAATGTAGGTGCAGTTGTTCATGTGGGGAGATTCTGATCAGGGACTAATCAGTGTGGATGAAGAAGAGTCAAGTAGGTCAAGGTTGACTGGATACTTGACTGGGAAGTCCTAACTGGGATGTTA
>JBBMJZ010396214.1:0-13903 GCA_037833815.1 Zingiber zerumbet
AAGCCTCCGGCGTCGGAGAACTCCCGCGATGCCGCTGGAGGCGTCGGGGCCCTCCCGCGATGCCGCTGGAGGCGTCGGAGGCCTCCTACAACGCCTCCGACGCCGCCGGAGGTATCCCGCGACGCCGCCGGAGGCGATCGCAGAATGGCCAGGATGCTTCAAATAACAGAAATTGAAAAGTTACCTGCAAGCGACGCGTGAAGAAGCAGCAGCACACGTGAAGAAGCAGCCACGGCAGATCCGTCTAGTTGCAGCAGCCGCAGACGCAACGAACAGCAGCGGGAGACGAAGAGACATGTTTAAAGAGATTAATTAGGGCTTTAAATAAAATTTAAAACAAAAAAGGAATCTTTAGGTCGCTGCGCTTCGCTCGCTTCTGCGCGAAGCGCAGCGACGCGCGCGCTTCTTCAACCTGTCGCGCTTCCAAGTTCTCGGAAGCGCAAGGGTTGCGCCTCGCTTCGCTTTGCGCTTAAGCGAGCGAAGCGAGCGCTTTTGATAACTATGATCGAACCTTTTGTGATCAACGAGCAATGTGTGTGTGGTATCAGGATATCAAAACTACAAAGGGCCTGATATGATTTCATATCAGGCCCATGTTCTAACTGAAACTTATCATAACATTAGAGCATCTTCGAAGTGCCCTAAATAAGCAATAAAGGGCATTGTTTGACTCTTTGAGTCCCAGAAATTCATCGGATTTGGAATGAGTGCAATCAGACCTGTGTAGAAAGGTTCATTAGTGGATTTTGACCAAAACATACAGATGGACCTAGGCTATTTGGATTTCTGCAAACTTCCAACTGCTAGGAAGGGTTGAGCGAGGAGAAGGTAGATATAGTGTCAAAACTTAGTTTTAATCAACGAACAACATGGTCTGGTATCGGGATATCAGGACTACAAAGGGTTTGATATGATCCTATATCGGGCCCTGGTATCACCACGGTTTAGTTGAAATTTAGCATCATAGTGGAGCACCTCCAGAGAGCACGAAATAAGTAATGGAGGGCACCATATTGCCTACGTTGCTCCATAAATCTTTCCCCCACATTGATGAACAACATAAATACGATTTGTGGACATTGTAAATAAGTGAATCATTTGGTAATTACAGTATAGTGCATCTTTTGGTCAATTCCGAACCCTTAATGCGCCCTTTGGTAAATTGCTAGTAAGAGAGGGATAAATGAGCCATTTACATAATAAAATACTTATGAAGCATGAGTTTTGTATCCTAAGTATTTCATTATTTAGGGAATTATTTATTGTTTGATATACTTGAAAACCTCTCCGGTGGATAAAAAGTTACACAAAGGTTTTTTTTTAATAAAATTAGACAATACATGAGATCCTAACCCTTTTTCCTTTTATATATCAACAATAAGATTTATTTATTGAAAAATAATGACTAAGTTTATCACAACAAAGATCTAACACTTTTTTTTTTAAAAGATTAAATATTATTTAGAAATTCTTCGATTATTTTCTAAAACATAAAATAAAAAAAAAAATCAATGAACTATTCCTTGAACCTCCCTATTAATGCTGAGAATGTGTTACTATTGTAAGTACCCCATGTTGGTTTTGATATAATCACCCAAGTCAAGTTAGGCTCTACGTATTTGATGTCTTACATCTGAGTGTGCATGGACTTAAGAACACAAGAAATCGAGCGAAAAACGCAGTGAACGAGAAGGATGACATAGGAATCGGGTCGACAGGTTCGGTGCATCCGAGGGATGAGAAGTTGCGGAAGAGTACACTGGTGGAGCGAGAAGGACGCACGCAACTCTTCCGAGGGACGAGAAGCCGGAGCGAAAGACTACTCGAGGAGAGGGCTGGAGTTGGGTTGGAGTGAACTCAACTCTGGAAGGCCGAAGAATCACCCAAGCGACCGGAGAAGGCGCTAGACAGTCAGCACATGGCTGACTGATCCGAGCGCCTAGACCAGTTAGTCCGGGCACCCTGACCACCAAAGCGCCTAACAGGCGCCTCATCAGAGTGTCGTTGCTGTGAATCACCTTCGGGTCCACGTCAGTAATGATCTGGGTGCCCAAACATGGTCCAGGCGTTCAAACATTGAAAAATTTGATCTCCCAGCCATTGCATGGAGATAAAGTTTGCCTCGCTGGAGCGCCCGGAGAGGGTCCAAGCTCCCGGAGATGCCACGTCGGCAAACGGCTAGTTTCGACCAGTGAGCTATAAATAGAGCCCAGGTTTTCTTCATTTCATAACAACACTTGTACTCGAATTATTCTTTTCTGTCTTCATTGTTCTGTGCTTTCAACGCTTATAAGAGGCTTCTCCACCTACGACGAAATGAGATTTTTAGTACGCTTCATTTGTCTTGAATTAACAACCTCCCCGGTTGTAACCAAGTAAAATCCGATAACCTCTTTTCATTTCTATGCAATTTATTTATATTTTTCTAACAAGTGTTTATTAGTTAAAGTCGAAAGTTATGAGAAGGGTATATTTGTAATTTTAGGCAATTCACCTCCTCTTGCCGGCCGCACTTGGACCAACAAGTGGTATCAGAATGAAGACGCTTCAAAAGACTAACCGCTGACCGAAGCACACAAGAAATGGCCGGACCAAGCATCTACCCACCTAAGTTCGAGGGGGAGTTCACAACTTAGAAAAAGAAAATGGAGGTATTTTTCAAAACAGATTTTGAATTATTATTAATAATGAAATATAGTTTTATAGGACTTAAAGATCAATAAGGAGCCGATAAAGAATAATACCTGTGAACAAAGGAGCAAGTTGACTTCGTGGGTAAAGCAGAATTCCATTTGCTGAGCATTTTACCACCATTAGAAGTCAATCAGATCGAAGCCTATGAGTCAGTCAAAGAGCTCTGGGAGAAGTTCTGAGAGCTGCACAAAGGGACCTCGAAGGCAAAACTCGCAAAACGAGATCTACTCTGGAACCAACTTAACAACCTGCGAATGGAGGAAGGTGAAATAGTTACACATCTACACTTAAAAATCAAGGAGTTGATCACTAAACTCACGAATCTCAGAGAAATTGTAACAAACCAAGATTTGTTAAGATACGCCTTAAATGCGTTTCCGAGAACATCCGAATAGACATTCATAATCGACTCGTTTTATATCTCTAAAGATCTCGAAGTTAGTCATTAGAAAATTTATTCTCTGCTTTTGAACTTCACGAATCGAGATGTGCAGGCTTAAGAAATAAAGAAGAAAAGACAGATCATAACCTAGCACTGAAGGCTAACCAAAAAGGCGAACCAGATTCAAACACATCACTCGACAAAGACAAAACTGCTTTTATGGTAAGAAAATTCAATAAATTCTTTAAGTTTAACTAGTTTAATAAGTCACTAAGTCAAGAAACTTTCACGAAGCAAACGAAAGATGTGACGCTATAACTGCCAAGAAAAATGTCACATCAAGGACAACTCAAAACTGAAGGACAATGACAAGAACAAAGGACCAACTTGAATGAAGCACAAAAACCTAAAAGCAACGTGGGAGGAATCATCGTCGTCAGAGTCAGAAATTGAATTCTAGGCCGAACTTGCACTGATGGCAAGTCACCAAGAAGACGACGCAATAAGCTCATCCAAAATGAGCATCGAGAGTATCGATAAAGGGGGAGCTACTTTTCCTCAGCAATGAAGGGGGAGAGTCAGATAACGAGATCGACAAGGTAAGTCGGGTATGATCTTTACCTCCGGACAAACTATACAAATTCGTTAAAATGCTTTCTAAAAATTCTTGTCAATTAGCAATTGCAAATGAAAAATTAAAAAAAGGAAAACTTAGAATTAAAAGGAACCTAAACAAAATTAGGTTGATTAGAAGATTTCGACAAATTAAAACTTGAAAATGGAAAATTAAAAGAACAAATAGAAGTATTAAAAAAGAATGATACGTGCTTAAATTCAAGCCATTTTAATTTTAGAAATTATGTTAGGCTTAATTGACATTTTTGATACAATAAGTGTCAAATTATAAAAGTAGATAAAAAATTAATTCCCGGAAAATATTTAGTTAATCCTATAGGAAATAATTGATTTTGGATACCAAAATCATGCTTCGCTCAATAAATTAATTTCATACTAGAAAATTAATTTGCTTGATTTATTCGTTCTGGTAAAATCAATTATTTTGTCAACTTTCTGGTCATGCTCAAAATTTTATCTATGAAAAATGAAAATATTATCTACTAACAGAAAAATCTTTGAAATTTTTTTACTACTATATTTTTTTATAAATTTTTCAACAAAAATTATATTTTTAAAATTATAATTATTTTGCAGATTTTTTTGAAAAATTTAGAGTGCGTTTGGTTTGTGCGTTTTCCATCTTCATTTTCTGGAAAACGTGTTTGTGAAAAATGGTGTTTGGTTTGCATTTTTCATGTCTGTTTTCTAGAAAATAGATATCATTTTTTGAAAAAATAGAGAATGTCTAAAAGTTATTTTCTATTTTCTAAAAAACGTGCGTTTTCCAGAAAATGAAAAACACGCAAAGCAAACACATCCTTATTTTTCTGTGATAAAATATTATATTCTCTATCAAAAGAAATTTTTTCAAAATTTTTCAATCGTTAATTAATTTTCTGCAATTTGTTTGTCAAATGTTAATTTTTAATATTAAAATTCTTAAAAAGTCAATCTTCGAAAATTTTATTTTTATATAGATATACTCTCTGTTTTATATACTTAGCAAAAGTTACAAGCGTTTTTTTGGAAATTACATCTCTTTGTATAAAATAATTTATTATTACTAATATTAATTTTGTTTATAAGTGAAAATTTTATCACAATTTTGAATTCTAGTGTTTAACACTGACAAAAAAATTTAGAATTTTTTAAATGATTAAAAAAAATTTTAAAATATTTTTTTTCAAATATTAGTTTTCAAATTATGAAAATTTAGATTTTCAAAAAATAATTCCCATAATTTTTCAAACTATTAGTCACTGTTAATGTATCCCTTAAAATTTTTTTTTTCAATTTTTTGCCACTATTTTTAACGTGATCAAAGGGGGAGAAATAAGAGATTAAGTTTAGGGGGAAGTATACCATTGCTTTAGTTTGAAAATTAAGTATTAATTTGAATTGCATTTAAAAGTTGCATATTTATTAATTGCATTTAAATTTTGCGTAGTCATTTCACTTCTTGGTCTAAACCTTAACTTAACTTAGGTTGATCACATTAAAAAGGAGGAAATTGTAAGTACCCCGTGTTGATTTTGATGTGATCAACCAAATCAAGTTAGACTCTGCGTATTTGATGTCTTACTTTTGAGTGTGCACGGACTTGAGAACGCAAGAAGTCGAGCGAAAGATGCAGTGAACGAGAAAGATGACATAGGAATCGGGTTGACGGGCTTATTGCATCTGAGGGATGAGAAACTATGAAAGAGTACACTGGTGGAGCGAGAAAGACGTGCACCGCGCTTCCGAGGGACGAGAAGTCGGAGCGAAAGTCTGCTCAAGGAAAAAGCCGGAGTTGGGTTCGAGCGAGCTCAACTCTAGAAGGCCGGAGGATCACCTAAGCGACTAGAAAAGACGTCGGACTATCAGCACATGGCTGACTGATCTAGGCGCCCAGACCAGTTAGCCCGAGCGACTAGATCGTCCGGACCAGTTGGTCGGGAGCCCGAACTAGATGGTCTGGGCACCCTGACCACCAAGGTGCCTAGCAGGTGCCTCATCGCAGTGTCGTCGTTGTAGATCACCTTCGGGTCCACATCAGCAACGGTATGCATGCCCAGACATGGTACATGCGCTCAAACATCGAAAAATTCAATCTCCAAACCGTTGCATGAAGATAAAGTTTGCCTCGTTGGACGCCCGGAGAGGGTCCAGGTGCCCCGAGATACCACGTCAGCAAACTGCTAGTTTCGACAAACGGGCTATAAATAAAGCTCTAGTCTTCTTTATTTCACAACAACACTTGCACTCTGAATTATTCTTTTCTGTTTTTATTGTTCTATGCTTTCAACGCTTATAAGAGGCTTCTCTGCCTACGACAAAAGGAGATTTTTAATATGCTTCATTTGTCTTGAATTAACAACCTCCCTAGACATGTAAGCCCGTTGCGACCCGCAGAGGGAGTCCCTTTCGTGACTCGTATTGGTCACGGTGGCCTTCGCGCCCTAGCGAAGGGCTGACGCAGGGTGCGACACCCTCTGTGTTCCCCGCGGAGGGCCTCCACGAAGTCGTGGCATCCTCCACCACCTCGTAGCACCCATGCGATTGTCGTGCCAGTATGTATTTATATTGATCCAATGCCGAAACAATGAATATTGCCTGTTTCAAGCTACACGATTCGGTTTTTCAACCCATGAGTTTATTAGAAAAAAATAAATCAACTAGTTGAATAATTAACTCAGAAAATAATGAGATGTATAATTTATACATTCTACCAATTTTCCTATTTTCTAGCAATATTTATGACCCATATACTAGATTCCTTGCTTGTTGAACTAGTTGATCTGATTCAGTTTTAAAAACATAGATTTCAGATAGTATTTAGTTCCTATTGAGTAGATGAAATGAACTTTGTGATTTGCTAGATTTAAGCAAATTATTACAAACATTGGTTAGTTAATCATAAGAACACATACTCTTAAATTCTTTCTTGTGTCCAATGGTCTTAAACTCCCATCCAACTAAAATTACATTCATGGAGAGGGAGTAAACTGAGGGAAAAAACATTTTCTTTGTCAATCAAACACAATGGGCTGCTAAGTTGGCCTCAGATAATATTGTCTACCTCAACTATTAAACATGCAAGCTTCAATTTTGATCGTTTAACTAAAAACACATAACTACAATGACATATAGTTGCAGTACTAGACTAAAATCTTTTTTATCAACAAAAAGGAAACTAATTTATGCCAACACACTAACTTGTGATCTACCCTACCCATGCCAGCCAACAAAATTACATATGAAAACACTGAATGTACCTCTAATCATTATCAGTCAATAGTACTAGCCCAAATTTACTTAATAACCAGTTATGCTCCATGAATCAACTAATATTAATGTAATAATAGTAACTAGTATGGTTTCAACAATTTGTTGGGAAGCAAACATATCTAAATATATTACCTGCGTGCTCTTCATTTCAGACTTGAATTTTGATAAATTAGATTCTTGAACCATCTCAATCTATATATATACCAAATAAATTATCAGCTTTTACAAACAAAGTCATAATAAACCGGAAAAAATCTAAATAATAGGTCACAAACCTTATCCATCTCAGACTTTGACATAAAAGACTGTGCCACATTTTCTAAACTATCATTCAAAACTTCTGTAATAGTTGAAGTGATAGCTTCTGCTTGTTTAGTTGGCAACCCTTGTGCCTCCAATCGTCTAACCTGTAAAAAAAAAAAAAAATCAAACATTTACCGCGCAAACAGGCTAAGAATCACTAAATAAATCTAAAATCATACCAAAGCCAGCGTGTCTACAAGGTAAGCCCTATTTCCATTAGTTTTAACGAGCTGTGAAGAAAAATGCCGCAATAAAAGAGTATGATCGGGCAAATATAAATCCACGGATGCTTGCATAGGCCTCATCATAGACCAACAACGGAATCCTAAATCAGTGCTGCCTCTCCTAAGTGACGCGGGTAACATAGGGTCAGAAGGAATAATTTAACAGAAAAAAAAGTAGGGATTTCCCTAATCCCTCCTTGGCCGGTGGCGCAGACAAATCTAATCCGGGGAAGTCACAGGGCGTGCTTTGCTAGCCTCGATGGGGAGATCCGGCGGCGGCGACGATATCGAGGGATGGAATCGTGCTCTCTGCTCAGGGCGAGGTTGCGCGTCGCAAATGGAAGGCGAAGGTCGGATTCGCGCAGGGTAGAAAAAATGGAACTTTGGTTTCAATTCAAAGCATCCTAATAACAGGACTCGGCTGAACCGTCGGTTCGGGATGTAAAAGCTCATTTACATATCCGCACGCTGCACTTACCTACGCGCGACTTCCACCATCCAATCAAATAAGGCAATCTTTGAAATACAATATGGGTAAGAACGGGGGGTGAGTTTGGTGAATACCAGTAAATGTTAATTTTATGTTAGATGTCGAAGTCTGACTTTTGCTTTTCACAATTAGAGGAGAAGATAGCTTTCGAACTTCCCCCACTTCTCCTTCTTGCACGAGTTACTCAAAGATTTGGATCTACCCCATCCATTCTGAATTTTCACTCTCTCAATCGGAGAACGGAAAAAGGGAAAGATTCAGCATTTGGAGGGGGGAAAAGGTGGGGCGGAAACACGATTTAGGGCATGGCGGCGGTGGCGATACATCAGTTCGCGCAGTGCATCACCTGCCACGCATGGAGTCCTGATCGATCCAGTAATTATTCATTCATGCTCCCTTTCGATTCACATTCATTTCCTTTCATCCTAAATTTCATCTTTCGGGAGATCCGGGAATAGCCTCCCGTCTGGGAGCGTCTGCTATAGCATTAGTTTTCTTTTGGTCAGTCATTCTTCCCTTTTGGCAGCTGCCTCTATGATAATTTGCGAATCCATGCTAATTGCTGACCTACCCCGATTATCTTATTGGTGCGTCGTTTGACTTCTGGGTCTCCATCTCAAGGGGATGAGATAGCAATTGACTTGCGCGATTTCCCTGGTGGAAATACTTTTCTTTTTCACCTAGTGTTTTTGCTTCAACCATGGTGCATGAAAAGCTGGTTTCTTTTTATCTCATCTAAAGGCTAATGTGCCTACTTTGTTTTTCTTCTTAGAGTAAATGTAATATGCATGCCTCTTTGTTTCTCATGGATATCATGTTTAGCCTCAAATAACCGGCTTAGTAAGTGAAAATCTCAAATTGTTCATTTTTTGTTTGGTCCTTGATGTGCTTTTTTTCATTAATATTTATGGGCACCTTTAGCATTTTTGAGACTATAATGGTTCAAAAAAACCAATTCAACGTTGTAAACAGGACAAAACCTCAGACCACTTTACGTGAGATTGATTTCCCAAGTACCAAATTAATACAATCATGGACTCATGGAAATCTGAGTGTCTGGTTGTTTTAATTTTTTTTTTTTCCGCTGATGGATTATAAACTATTTAATTGATTTGGATGGTACTAGTGATGATTGTTGTATAAATCTGAATGAAAGATAATATTAATGTAGTTGACTCAAGTAGTTGGGACAAATACAATTCAATGATGATGACGACCACAATGATGATGATGGATTTTTCAAGTATTATCAATTGCCTGATATACAATTTTAAATGACTTGATTATGTTGGGATATTAGTGCACTTGGACAATGTTGATTGAGCAGTTTGTTAAATTAGTTAAATATTAAAGTAGCAGTGAGAAATACTAAAAATTAGATGACAGGGATGCTACATAGTGGAGTTTTCAATCCAGCATATGGATTTAGTTGGATAAATTGGCCTTGAATACTTTTGTTATTACTCCTTAGGCCTATCGGTACTTTGATGGAAGTGCATGATAAAGGCTTTCAATGCCAATGAGAGAATAAACAAAATGAAGTGCATGATAAAGGCTTTCAATGCCAATGAGAGAATAAACAAAATGAAAAAGAAATAGAAGATACATGCAAATGTGTCCCATTGTTTGCTTTTGGATGAGAAATTTATAAAACACTGGTGTGGCTCTTCTTTATATATGGATAATGTTTCCCTTCAGAACGACCATTTAATTACTAACTTATTAATTAGTCAATACTTCCTTATTAACAAAGTGTGCCTTTTATTAATTTATTTTGAAATTATACAGTTAAAAAAGTCAAACATGTTTCAAGATGTTTTTCACGTTGGAAATTTGGTTTTCTTAGTTATAAAACTATAATATATTATAATGTAGATGTTCGATTTTGTGAGAAATTTTATGCGACATCGAACATGTTCAGTATTCTTTTCATTGATAGGCTCAAATTTCCACAAAAGAGAATTTTTTATTTCAGTACTTCTCATTAGTTAACAATTCTAATGATTAGATTCATATGCTTAATTCTAATAGTTAAGGTCAAATGATTATTCATGAATTTTGTATTTTTCATTAAATAGGAGGTATTTCTATGTTCAAATGGTGGTGCAATGTTGTATTTTCCAATGAGAAGGTAGAACATAGGTGTGGGCCAAGTAAATCAATAGATAGCGTTGATAGTATTGGACATACAGATAGAAGTGAACTCCTACACCATTATTTCCCTTAACTTAGCATTAGTTTTGTATTCCATACTCAATGCCCTTTGGTTTATTTCTTTTAACAACTTGCTTTATAGTAGTCATAATTTACCATTTCGATTTACAGTGGTTGCATTTTGTCCCAATAACCATGAGGTGCATATCTACAAATTCTTTGGCGAAAAGTGGGAGAGGATACATGTTCTCCAAAAGGTATTTGTCTTTGTCTACTTCCTAATATATTTGACCATCTTATTAGGACTCTTGCAACCCTTCTTCTTTTGTTTATAGTTGTGGATTTTGACTGCGAGTTTTTGGTTGGACTGTTATAAGACCTTCATTAGGGTGCCAAGTTACATGAGATAATGGATTTCAGCACATTCCAGTTATTGTAATTTGACTTACATCTTTTAGATGGTTTGATGGCGATCAAGAGATTCTATAATTAGAGGAGCTAGATAATTGGAGTGGAAGGAATACGTGGTAAATCAAATAGAAAAAAGTTAATGCAACAAAAAACTATTTAATTGATTTGTAGAATTATAAGTTATATAGTCTTATGTAGAGCTCAATGGAGGTATAAGATGTGTGTAATCAACCCTCGATAATTGGGAGAAATTTAGCTTGTTGATGTCGATGATTTACATCTTTTATATATGCACTAAATGTGCATTGTAGTCACTGAATCATTAAAATGGAAAAGGCAATGAGTTTTACTCTATAAGGTTTAAGATGCTTAAAATTGATTAACTGAAATCACGATCTTATTCATGCATATAATTTTGGAGTTGACCCAAACAATTGGGAGAAACATAGCTTGTTAATGTTTTACATCTTTTACATATGCACTTAGAAGCTTAATTGTTTTCTCTAGAATGCATTGTACTTTCACTATTGTTATCTTACCCCCACATTTTTATAATCATTGTCAATTAACCCTTCTGCCATTAACAAGTGTGGGATGAATTTGCCATTAGCATTTTTTTCCTTCTGAATTCATCTGCTCCACTATTGCTACTGCAGAGGGGTAAATTGACAACCCTTATGAAATTGTGAAGGGTAAAAGAACAATATTGGAACTATAAGGGGGGCATTTTGAAAAACAAAGTAATAGTCTGGTGACTGAATGAAATTTTCTTTATATTTATATTGCCAGTTGTGTACTTTTATAACTCCTCGCTTAAGTCTTTTGTTACATGTCTTTGATACTGTTTATGATATTAAAACTGCATCCAAACTGAGCAAGGATGCAAAAAAAAGGGTATGGAAGACCAATGAATTGTGAGAAATATTGACAGATATGGGCCAAATTGTAACTATTGATAATTCTCTCTATTTAATGTTTTGAATGTAAAATGTTTGTTGTCTCAGTCCAATGCTCATAACCTTGCTTCCCTGTCCATATTTTTACAGCATGATCAAATTGTATCTGGAATAGATTGGAGCATAAAAACTAACAAAATTGTAACTGTTTCGCATGATCGTAACTCGTAAGTATATTTTTATGATACTTTTTTATATTTTTTTTGCATGATAGATAAGAATATAATCTAGATTTTGTTATTTTCTATGCTTCATATTTTAGATATGTATGGAATCAAGAAGCATCAGAGTGGGTGCCCACCCTTGTCATTCTCAGGCTTAATCGCGCTGCACTTTGTGTCCAATGGAGTCCAAAAGGTACTAGGATAAGATAGCATATTTCAATGTTTTCTTAGTTTTTCCATTACTGATGATGAATGTTTTGTTAGTCATTTCTACGTGGAGATAAGTGATTTAGTTGCCTTCATAGTGTTTTAAATTTATTTGTTTATTTATTTTGACAACTGGACTTATTTGAAACACAAGATTGAAAAATGTTACCATCAGTATAACATAATTTCTAGTGCAGCTTCTTGAATTTCATTATTGATGCAGAAGATTAAGTTGTTGCATTTCTTGATCTACGGTGACTTTTAGCACTTAATACCTTGTGTACTTATAACTCTCGCCATTTCTAACCTTAGGCCTCTAGACTTCTACAAAATCCATCATTGCTACTCATTGCAATTTCCAAAGCCATTTTGGTATCTTTGGTGAAAAACTTATAGTGTGAATTTTATCAACTACATGTCTAATGATTCCTAGCAAATTAGTGTTCTTCACACCAAAGTAGGCAGCTACTAGGTACATCAACTGGAGAAAGATAGTATGAGAAGGTGAGGTGCACACACCTGTAGAGAATAATTTATCCTAGAATGCATGTAAGCTTGCTCTGGGGTCCATTTTTAATGTAATATAGGTTATAGTTTTGTCATCTTGTGGAGAAAGTGGATAAACCTAAAACAGTTATTATGAGATAACAAACTTTTTGTTTAAATATTAAAGTTTTAAATATACTGTTTATTGTAGACTTGAATCAGTATAAAACAGTTGCCTTTTTGTTCTTATGTTTAAAATGACAGATTGGTGATTTTTCTGATATTTAGGTATAACTTAGTATTTGTTTTCTTACTTTTCTGCCTCATCTTTGACATCTCAGAAAACAAGTTTGCTGTCGGAAGTGGTGCTAAAACTGTTTGCATATGCTACTATGAACAAGAGAATAATTGGTAATTGGCTTTCATATCTTTCCATGCATCTAATATATTCTTTGACAACCTAGTATTCTATCTTGAAGGGGAGCCTTGGCGCAACGATAAAGTTGTTGTCATGTGATCACGAGTTTAGTTCGCGTAAACAATCTCTTGCAATGTAAGGTTGTGTACAATAGATCCTTCATTGGGATCTCATATTAGCAGAGCTTCGTGCACCAAATTGCCCTTTAACATAGTATTCTATGCTTCTTTGGGTCATTTAGCTTAACATTTGCTCATTGAGTTAGCGTGGGGAATATATGATATTCATAGAATTGCATTTGATGGGTATATTCTATTCATCTTGTTTAGACTATAGCAATTTAAGTGGTGATGATAATAAACTCCCAAAGCATGCTTCATCCAAAGCGGACATCCTGGTTTTGTTTGAATTGTGAATTTTTATTTTTAGCCACTAATGCCTCTAATGCAGGGAATTTACCTTTCCGGTGAGAAAGTGAAACCAGCACAGCAGGCGGACAAATTTCGCCTTCGTCATCCACCTGCGATCGATACCTCCGTGTCGCCAGAAGCGTCACAGGACGCTTCCAGTGGCAGCGAAGGTGTCGCGTGATGCTTCTGGTGCCACCAGAAGCGTCCCGCGTTGCCTCCGACAGCAGCGTCACTCGATGCCTCCGTAGGTGCCGGAAGCATCATGTGACGCCTCCGCTGGCGCCAGAAGCGTCGCGTGATGCCTCGCTGCCACTAGAAGCATCGGGCGATGCCTTCGCCGGAAGTGTGGCGCAAGCAACGCTCATGGGACTCCTGACTCGTGGGATCACTATTGCAAAAAGAAAAAAAGACTTAATTAATTAAACAATTCCCAAGTGTGTGATATTTTGAATAGATTTTTATAAATAATTAAATTATTCCTATAAAATATATAAAAAAATATTTAAATTTTATAAAAATAAAAAATTATTGATTGATATTATAAAAAATTTATTTTTTACTGTTTTAAATTTATTTAAAAATTCTAATAAATTATATTTATATTCTCATAATTTTTTATTATTATTTAATATTTTTTTACTGTTTAATTGATATTTTGATTTTTTTTACTATTTTAAATATATAAGATTTAAACTAATAATTAATTAAATGAATAA
>JBBMJZ010396258.1:0-13893 GCA_037833815.1 Zingiber zerumbet
ATCGATCACCCGATCGATCGAGAGGCCTGGATCGATCAGCCGATCGATCCAGAGTTTGTCCCGTGCCAGCATCGAGCCGGATCGATCCGTGGATCGATCCAGAAAGTGGCAATCGATCCATGGATCGATTGAAGCGCCTTTTCTCAGCTGAAAAGGTACAGCAATAGCTTATAACCATCCGAGAGGTACAGATTACCTTCTCTAGCACGTGTACAGTCCCCAGTTACATGTAGCATGCCCAGTTTCAACTCCTCCAGTAATTAGTTTAGTAAATTTTAAATTTACCCAGCATTCCGCACAGTCTAGCACAGTCATAACTGTACACGATCCGACTCACAGCCTAGTACCAGGAGTTGGGTCGTTACACTAAGTAAAACACCAATATTGCTTAGTAATAATTGACGATTACTCAAGATTTACTTGGGTAAAATTTCTAAAAACTAAAAGATATTAAAATAAAAAGAATAAGAAGTGATCATGGGGAGAATTTGAAAACCTCAAATTTAGTGAATTTTACAAAATTAATGGATATAAACATGAATACTCATGCCCTAGAACCCCCCCCCACACACAACAAAATGGTCTAGTAGAACATAAAAATAGGACCTTACAAGAAGCCACTAGAACCATGTTAAATAAATATAACTTAAACAATCAGTTCTGGGCTGAGGCAATTAACATAGCATGTTACATTCAAAATAGAATTTTAATTAATAAAATTCAAAAAAAAATTCCATACAAAATATATTAAAATAAAATTCCCAACTTAAACTATTTAAAGGTGTTTGGATGTAAAATTTATATTTTAAATACTAAGGACTACTTAGGAAAATTCACATCAAAATCAACCCCAGAAATCTTTTTAGGGTACTCCACAACCAGTAGAGCCTATAGAGTGTATAACAAAAGTACCTTAAAAGTTGAAGAACAATTAATATAATTTTTGATGAAGAAAATAAGGGTGCGTTTGGTTTGCATGTTTTTCATTTTTATTTTTTGAAAAACGCGTGTTTTTTAAAAATGGTGTTTGGTTTGCATTTTCTATGTCTGTGTTTTAAAAAAATAGATAGCATTTTCTGAAAAAATAGAGAATGATGAAAAGTTATTTTCTATTTTCTAGAAAACGCGCATTTTTCATAAATTGAAAATGGAACATGCCTAAACCAAACGCACCCTAACTTACCTGACTTAATAAATAAAAATATTAATTCAACAAACATAGAAGATGATGAAGATGCTTAACTTAGACCTAGTCAATTACAAGAACCAATTATTGATCCTAACTTGAGACATTCAAAAACAAGTACCAATCACCCATCTGACCAAATTTTGGGTGATCCAACCCTAGGAGTTCGAACTAGATCATCTTATAGGAACCTAAGTCAGATAGCCCTCATTTCTAAAATTGAACCCAAAACTATATAAGAAGTTCTACCTGACCCAAACTGGATATTGGTAATGCAAGAGGAGTTAGCCTAATTTGAAAGAAACCAGGTCTGGGAACTAGTACCTAAACCCAATAATAAAACTATAGTTGACACCAAATGGGTATTTAGAAATAAATTGGATCATAAGGGTGAAATAGTAATAAACAAAGGTAGATTAGTAGAAAAGGGTTCAACCAAGTAGAAGGGTTAAACTATGATGAGACATATGCTCCTGTAGCTAGACTTAAATATATTAGAATGTTGCTGGCCT
Source organism: Zingiber zerumbet (assembly GCA_037833815.1). NCBI lineage: Eukaryota > Viridiplantae > Streptophyta > Magnoliopsida > Zingiberales > Zingiberaceae > Zingiber > Zingiber zerumbet. The sequence goes on from JBBMJZ010396258.1 coordinate 1,699, forward strand.
ATGTAGCACATAAAGAATTCAAGCTATACCAAATGGATGTAAAATCCACTTTTTTAAACGGGTTTATCAAGGATGAGGTATATGTAAGTCAACCCCCCAGATTTGAGGACTTGGATCATCCAAACCATGTCTTTAGGTTAAAAAAAGGCTCTATATGGACTACAACAAGCACCTATGGCTTGGTATGAATGACTATCAAATTATCTAATTTCTAAAGGATTTAAACAAGGTCAAATAGATCAAACCTTATTTGTAAAAACCTTAGAAATTTTTTTTTATAGCCCAAATTTATGTAGATGATATTATTTTTGGTTCATCCAACACTAAATTTTTAAAAGAATTTACCAAGTTAATGGAAAGTAAATTTGAAATGAGCCTAGTAGGAGAACTCAACTTTTTCTTAAGCTTACAAATTAAACAAACTAAAGATAGTATTTATATATTTCAAATAAAATATGCTAAGGAATTAATTAGAAAATTTGGAATGAAAAAATCAAAAAATATAAATACTCCAATGACTACTAAAGTTAAAATTGACTCTGACTTAGAAGGAAAACCAGTAGACTTGAAATACTATCAAAGTGAGATAGGGAATCTACTCTACCTAACTGCAAGTCAACCAGACATCCTATTTATAGTAGGTATGCATGTCTCAAGAACTGATAACTTGGAGTTTATCCCACCATGCGCCTATGGCCCGTGTACCTGCATGAACCTCCCTCCATATCCGTGGGGTTGTCACTAGGGGGGCCGCTAAGGTAGCGGATCTACCTTTATAGTAGGTATGTGTGCAAGATACTAATCTTATGCAAAAGAGTCACACTTAACAAACGTTAAAAGAATACTTAGATATATTAAGGGAACCCTAAATGTAGGACTCTGGTACCTTAGGACTTGTACTTTTGATCTAATTGGCTATTCTGACTCAGACTATGCCGGGTGCAAACTAGATACAAAAGGCACAAGTGGTAACTGTCAATTTTTAGGTCAGTGCCTAGTAAGTTGGTCAAGCAGAAAGCAACACTGTGTTGCTTTATCTACTACTGAAGCTGAGTACATAGCCCTAGGAGAATGTGCATCTCAGCTATTATGGATGATGCATACCTTGAAAGACTATCAACTGGAATATAATAACATAAAAATTTCAATTGATAATATAAGTTTAATTAACTTAACCAAGAATCCAATTCACCACTCAAGGACTAAACATATAGAAGTAAAACACCATTTTGTAAGGGATCATGTAGCTAAGAGTGATATTGTACTTAATTATGTTAAGTCCAAATCTAACCTGACTGACATTTTCGCAAAGCCCTTACCTGAACTTGAGTTCAATGCACTTATAAGACAAATAGGAATGTGCTTAGTAGAATAGGTCTTCATTAAATTCCTCTTTTCATTTTCAAAAGTTATATTCTCTTACTTAATTTTTAAAATCTAGGAAAAATATTTTTTAAAATTTCAATTTTTTTAGTTTTTCAAAATTTGGATTTAGCCTAAGAATTTACCCCCTAGAAAGCATGTACCCCTAGGTTTCAGCCAAAACATCTCACAAGCACACTTGGATTACCTTGCTTGTGTATGAAAAATACTGAGAATGGTGTGAGATGCATAGGGTACTGCCTGAACTTTAGAATACTTATATCTGCGCATCGACATAAGTCTGGGCAATAAATAACAACTATATATCATTCAAATTAAGTTATTCATGTTAGTTAAAACTAACTTGAACAATTACTTAATTTGACTAACCAAGTGAAAGCTACTACCTTATGGTAAACAACTAGTAACTAAAGGTTAAACATTTGTTTGGAAAGACATATTCACTCATGCTTGCACTCTAGGACTTTAAATTTGCTTTGGCTGGCATTGATCAAGGGGGAGTGGGAAAAGGATTTTTAAACCAAGCTTTTCTTAAAATAAAAAAATGAATATCCTTTACTTAATTTTTGAAACACGAATTATTTTGCCTTAGTTTTAAAATAAAAATTATTTTCAACTTAGTTTTGAAATAAAAATTATTTTTCAAATACAAATCATTTTGCCTTAGTTTTAAAATAAAAATTATTTTCAACTTGGTTTGAAATAAAAATTGTTTTTCAAATGCAAATTATTTTGTCTAAGTTTTAAAATAAAAATTATTTTCAACTTGGTTTTGAAGTAAAAATTGTTTTTCAAATATAAACTATTTTACCTTAGTTTTAAAATAAAAAAATATTTTCAACTTGGTTTTGAAATAAAAATTATTTTTCAAATACAAATTATTTTACCTTAGTTATAAAATAAAAATTATTTTCAATTGAGTTTTGGAATAAAAATTGTATTTATTTTTGAAATACAAATTAGTTTACCTTAGTTTTAAAATAAAAATTATTTTCAACTTGGTTTTGACATAAAAATTATTTTTGACTTATTTTTAAGCTTAAGGTTTGATTAAATTTATTTTAAGTTTAATATTGAGTTAAAACTTAATTTAAAACTGAAAGTTTAAGCTTGCTATTTTTCAAAAAAAAAAATAACTATGTATTTGACTAAGTTTTTATGAATTTTTAAGTACTTACTTGGGCTTCCTTTTCACATCTTTTAAAAAGCTAAGTGCTTAACTAGGTTTTTAAAATTCTTTAAGTTTATTTCTAAGTCATTCTTGATATTTTCTATTTTTCCATTCCTTTCTATGTTTAATAAGTTTTTGATATATGGAAAAGGGGGAGAGGAAAGTGAAAGTTAAGATAAAGATGAATATTTTCTACTTGATATGTTTTACTTAATGTTGCATTTCAATGTTATGCAATGTTTACTTGAACTTATGTCATTATGTTTTACTTAACTTTGAATTTTGTTGTTATAATCAAAAAGGGGGAGATTGTTGGTGCAGAAAACATCCGACGATCGAACCTGAGTTTTGATAATGGCAAAGGATTCAAAGTTAAAGTTATGTGTGGTCTAACGTGTGTGAATAAGTTTCCAAGAAAGTACTAAGTGTACTTAGGTAAAAAGTCCTATCTGCGGTTAGGAAGGTGGAAAACCCTAGGGGGCGGTAGCCCTAGGTCCTAGGGAGTGGTAACCTTAGGAGGAAAGTCTTGGTGGGTCGAGGGCTTCGACCAAAAGTCCTAGACTCAGGGACTCTAGGTGGAAAGTCCTGGTGTCGCGAACCAGGTGACAGACTAGATGGGTCATGGAGTGGACATCCAGCAGAAAGTCTTGGAGGCTCGAGCGCTGAGCAAAAGTCCAACTGGTCTGGAGGACCGGCCTGACAATAGGTATACTCTCCTAAGTAGAGTAGGTGAGGATGCATTCCCCGGTGAGGGAACAATAAGCGTCGGTTCGACCTAGGATTTTCGATCGGGAATCTGAAGTCAGAATCGGACAGTCAGATGACTGCCAAATTCTTTATTTCTTATGTCTATATCATCCTAACTTTATTTTACAGGGTATGTTGGACTAACGTATCTTGCAGGAAGTAAATAGGATAACTTTACCTTGGATAAACAGTACCCGAGGCACCCTCCATGGAGTTTAGAGGCACCTCGGGTCGTATGAAGAGACGCCCTAGAGCAAAGGCGCGAGTGCACCTCCGTGGAGATTGAGGGCACCCTGGACGCTGCTAAGGGTGACCTCCATAGGCTTGGAAGCACCCTCAGGCGGATAAGCGATGAAGAAGTTAGATCTTATCGGTGTTGCGGATCCGGCGGCATTGAGGGCACCCTCTATGTTGTTGGAGTCACCCTCCACAAGCCTTATAAGGCAGTCTCGATCAGCAGCTTGGAAGAACAACAAAATTGCAATCTTTCTTCTCCGTGCTGCTCAAAAGACGATCCAGAAAAGCTATAGCAAGACCCCGACGACCAGAAGCTTCAAACTAACTATATTTTGTTGTCGGTATAAATTTTTCTACTGTTCCAATATTGTGCTTAAATTGTAAAGAATTTCCGTGCTTATAGTGATTTCCAAAGTAAACACTCAATGAGCGTGGGTCTTGGAGTAGGAGTCATCCTAGGCTCCGAACCAAGTAAATCTTGGTGCTCATGTGTTTTGTGTTTGTCATTTACATTTCCGCTGCGTATTACTCTAAAGGTTTCCGAAATGAAAGTGAAAGTCACGAGCGCTATTCACCCCGCCCCCCTTTCGATCCAACACCTAGCCCTGCTAGGACTTCCATTGCCTAGTTCCCAACTAGGTCTTCATTGCATAACCCCACTAGGACTTCCATTGCCTAGCTTCACTCACTAGGGTGTTTTTGTTGCCTAACCTCCCGTTAGGATTTCTTGTTGTCTAACATCCAATTAGGACTTCCCTGAACAAGCATATGGTTCTCCCTTAACCTACTTGACTTTTCTCTCATATATTGTCAAATATCGAAATACAAGCTTGAGCCAACTCGAGCTTAGTCAAATTGGTCATCCTCGACCCGAGGACGATTGCTTAACCTCCAGTTGGATTGCTTCTTGATGATAGAAGATAAAGCAGCACTTCGCCTCCAAACTCTCAAGAATCGACCCTTCAAATAACCTTGAACCCTCTTTAATAGGGTTGTATTCGGGTTAATTTCCATCGAGTAATCGATTTCTTACCTTCACTAATTGATTACCTTGTTGTAATTTGACTGTTGACACCAACAGAACAGAACGACTATTTTACCTTAGCAATCGATTGCTAGGAGTCACTAATCTATTATCGATGAGCAGTCGAACTGGCCAATCAATTTTATAGTGTTTTATTTGTTACTACAGTGTCAACAATCGATTGTTAGAATCAACAATCAATTGTTGTAATTGGTAGCCTGCAGTTTAACCTGCTGGTCAAACCGAGTAGTTGAACTTAGCAGTTGAGTTGCAAACCTTGTTTCTCACCTCAAACCTTGAATTCAGGGTTTGGGGTTAACAATTGATTGCTACCTCTATTTTAGACTTTTAAGGCTAAACTCTCACCTCGCTTGGTATCTTATTGACCTTAATCTACTAGGACTTTTTGTTGTCCAACATCCGATCAATCTTGACCTATCAAGACTTTGTCATTGCTTAGCATCTGGTCACTCTCTTGACCTGCCAGGACTTCATCCATGTGCCAAGTGTCTAATCCTTCATGATCCACTTGGACTTCACGCCTTCCCAACTCTCCGTTGGACTTTCCTCACAGCAAAGTGTTCGGTGAACCATTGACCCAATCAGACTTTTCTCATGATAACTTCCCTGTTGAACTTCTAACCACAAGTGTTTGGTCCACTATTACCTGCTTAGACTTTTTCTTCTAATGCCAAGTGTCCAATACTTCATGATCTACTTGGACTTTCCATCTCGTACTAAGTGTCACTACTTGGACTTTTCTTCTCGTGTCAAGTATATAGTCCTCCATAACCTACTTGGACTTTTCTTACCTCATGCTAACTCCTCATGGGTCCTCCGATTACCATATGTCTGGTCAACCATAACCCACCTGAACTTTCTCTTGCATGTCAAGTATCCGGTCAACCATGACTCACTTAGACTTCTCCATCATTAAGTATCTGGACAATCTTGACCTACTTGATTCTTCTTCATCATCAACTATTCAATCAATTTTAACCTACTTGACTCTTCTTCACTATCAAGTATCCAATTAACCATAATATTACTATAAGAAAATAAGGGTTCAGAGATGAAAAAATATGTTACTTAAATTCATTTTTTCATCTCTAAAGAAAGTTTGAGACATAATATTCTATCTCAAAGAGATGAAAAAAATATGTTACTTAAATTTATTTTTTCATCTCTAAAGAAAATTTGAGACATAATACTCTATCTCAAAAATCTATTAATGAAAACTTCATAACTATTTTTGAAATGAAAATACTCCATCTATAGTAGAAAGTCAATTATAAATTTATCTTAATTTAACCAAATAAAATTAATTTTAAATATAAATTTCTTCTTTAATTTTACTCATCATATTAATTCATCTCAAATAACATATCAAATATAATTTTAATCTATTTATAAATCCATTTATAATTCTATTTATAAATCTATTTTTAAATTTATCACTAAATTTATATTATATTCTATTTTCTCATCTACCGATTACTCTATAAGAAATAATAACACGTTTCAAATAAATTAAAATATCCAAAGCAACTAATTTCTCAATTCCATAAAAAAATATCATACAATTAACATTAATATAAATAAATATTCATCTTTGCATCATTTATCACAACTCAATCAAATCCCCTCCCATTTCTTAAGATTGTCATCATCCATCCTCTTCTCTTCGAGATCTGAACGAATATCATTTCCACTATCATTGACATTCTGCATTAATATCAAAAATATATAATTAATATATTTAATAAAGAGATAATGCATGAAAGATTTTATTAACAAAGAAATGAATTTCATGGAAAAAGATATTTGAATGAACACTATAAAACATATAGTACTATTATATTAATGTTCCCCTCATGAGTATCGCACGGCATTGAAAGGGAGTTTAGCATAAACTTAAATTGACAAGTGCATGAGCGGAGATCTGTAAAGTTGATAAAATCTCCTGTCAAGTTTCGATCCTCCGACTATTACAGTCATCATCTCATGCACTTATCAACTGAGCTAGTCCTGGGACCAAAATTAAACACTATACAAATTCTATAACCAAGTGTACTCAGAAAAATTTATTGGCCAAATGAATGATATATCAAGTAGAGTTAACTGGATAGCTAAAACAAAAAGACGACATAATACACTACAGCAAGCCACTCTTTAAATAAAAAGTTGTTGCACCTGAAATGCAACAAATTTCAGTTTCCAAGTCTGAAGCAAGTTTAGAGACAAATTGTATCATCTCAGTTGACATGACACCAACACTAATGATGAAAAGACTATAATTTACACTGGTATTTTCAAGGAACACTGGTTTAAATTTAAGTTCTTGCATCCCTCCATCTCAGACAGGCACACATAAAAAAGCAACGAAGCATTAACTTTTCCATCAACCAGTAAACACATTGGATAAACAAAAATATCAGTGTGTGATTATAGTCCAACCTCCCACCAAACACATTTACACATAAATTACGATAATATAAAGTAAAACTAGAATTCTCACCTTATTTCCTTCAAACAGAAGGAATCTTAATCTATCCCTTCAAATGAATATCACTTTAGCAACATGAGGGACCCTTAATGAAATCACAGTAATGAATTGCTTAACCCCCATTAATTATGTTTATTGTGCTTTATAGCATACAATTCGAAGTTCCAGGATACCAAATTAAGCTTCTTTTTTTTCTTCTAGGTGATATATTACCAAAAGCTACAAGCAAGATGAAGTCTGCTTTGTTATAGAAGCTACACAACTTGAGCAAAAGAAGACAATAAACCTAAATTGTCCCTTAAAGGGAGAAATTGGAAGGACGTATATTTCAATTGTCATTGTAAAAATAATGAACGTGAAGTAGCCGATATCAGAAGCAAACCAATAAGTGACTCATCAGCATATTACTTCTTTCCCACCTCTTTTCCTTGTAAAAAATCATCAATTACAAGGCAAAATAGAAGCCAGGGAATAGAAGGTTAGCTTAGATATTAATGGTTACTAGAAGATCATAAGCAACAATAAATCATTATAGGTCAGCTTGCAATTACAAATAACAAAGAAAATCATAGTTTAAAAAGCAAGCCAAAAGAGGTTGGGTGATACATATTGATCCTGTCCGGAATCTGAGTCGGACGAAGGTCGGACGAGTTGTCGTTGGAGTTGACGGAGGGATGACTGGGACGCGTTTCTTGTATACACCTACAAGTACGGACCCTCACGTGGCGATGGTTGGCGAGGATGACCTAACAAACGGTACTTGAACTCTGCGCACACTCAGACAAGCACATGAAACGTTAGAGGCCAGAAACCAGAGAAAAAGTCCTCGGAGCAGGCCCTCCCAAGAAGAACAGTGTACGAAGAAGAAAAGAAAAGTAGAAGATAATTGCGAATGTGTGAGAGAGCATCGCTGCACAAGAGAGAGGACCTCCCTTTTTATATGACAGTGAATACCTTTAAAACCTGACGAGTGTCAGGAAATGTCGGGTGTCAGGACTTGTCTGGTGATGGAGGACGCGTGGCACCTTTTGGTGGATGGAAAGAAGGTTCCACTCGCGGATACCTGCCGACCATTAGAATATTCCCTGACATACAGCAGTTATTCCTTGACAGGCAGTTACGATTCCCTGACTTTGTTGTCGTATAGTGCCCTTTGTCCAGCCCGGGTGTGACTAAGGAAGCTCGGACTAGTAGGGAGCTGGTGGACCAGGCCGGGATATGTAGGCTGAACTGAGAGAAAACCCGATCAGTTGGAATGGGTCAGGCAGCTGCCCGACTGCTCCCTGCACCTCAGACCTAGATATCGCAGCTATGGAATCCCGATCTATGAAAAACCCGACCAAGTACCCTTCCTTGATGTCCTCCGTCGGTCCTACCTAATTGCCGCATTGCCACGTCACACCTTGACTTCTAACTGCCAAGTCCCCTTGACTTCTGACTGTCACGTCCCCTTGACTTCTGACTACCCAGCTTTATCGAACCCCACCATTATGCGTCGTATCGCAAGCCTCCCCTCCAAGTCTAGTCGAAGGAGGCTCAGGTCAGACCGCAGTGGTCCTTACGCTGATGCTACTGCTATTCCTTTTCTCATACTATAGAGTACCCACACTTTAACTACTCAAGCCTTCCCTGGCCCTTTTCTCATACATAATGTATGATGCGCGCTTTTTGCACGCGACCCCAGATAGCTTCCGCTTCTCAATCTGACGGCTGACGTGTGCTTTGCCGTTTCAGTCATCCGACTCGCTTTTCGATGTTTCCTAAGGGTTTTAATTTATAAACCCTAAAGGTTGTCCATTGTTGCTTCTTACCGCTTCGTCTTCCTTCGACCTTTCCTTACCTTCTTGCTTTCGTCTGCTCGTCTTCTTCTTTCCTCATCTTCCATTCCCATTTCTGTTTCTTTAATGGCTGACGAAATGGAAAGGCCCTGGTACTCGTACTTTCTTTCTGACTTAGATAGAAACGACCTTAGGGCAATCCATTCGAATCTACAACTTTCTAAAGCTTACAAGCTCCGCCCTCCGGGGCCTGATGAACATTCGTCCTCTCCTCCCGCGAAATTTATGACCTTCTTTAAGGATCAGCTTCTCGGCGGTTTTCGCTTTCCCATCCATCCATTCTTTTCTTCTCTGAGCCAGTACTTTGGCATTCTGTTATCTCAATTCACTCCCAACGGCTTCCGCACTATGTGCGGAATAGTGATCCTATGCCGCCTATATCAAATTCCTCTGACTTCACAGCTTTTCCACCACTTCTATGCCCTCAAGTGCTCAGAACCGGGTGTTTTTATGGTGCAATCTCGAGTCGGGTACAAGTTTTTTTGAGGGAATGCCTTCTTCCAACAAGGGCTAGAAATCCCGTTTCTTCTTTGTCCAGCTACCCGAGTTCGTGTCCTGGCCTGCCAAGTGGCGCTACACTCTTTCATCTCCCTCCGAGCTGCCTGAGCACCAGCATCAGCCAGACTGCTTCATAGCTTCAGAGAAATTGGAAGGAGTGCGGCTTCGGCTCTCTTTAATATTGCGAGAGAGCATACTATGCACTTTCAGGCTTATCCCTATCTGGACGCATATAGGCACTCCTTTTGGTAAGATTCCATGTCTTCCCTTCCAAATCTCTGCTAACTGAGGTATCTCCCTTTTGTCTTGTAGAAGTTGCCATGTTTCACGCGTACTCCGTCGAATCTTTTAAGTTGCCCAGTGATGTTTTGAAGAAGCTAGGGGGAGACATTTTGGGGGGTCAGGAGGTTTCTTAGGTCGCTCAAGCAAACACCTCAACAAGGACTTCCTCTCAACCATCTAGGGAGCCTGAGACCCTAGAAACCGGATCGCTGCCTATTGAAGCAACCAAGGATGAGAGAGCCCCTTCTCCACCTCCAGAAAAGTGTTTACGCCTACAGCGCAAAAGGAAGCGCGTCACCCCATCAGTCCAAGCTTCTCCATCCAGGCCTCCTCTTACACGAGCCTCCTCCAAGGCCATGACTCCTGCTCAGGTGTCCTCTCCCGCAACAGAGGCTATGGTCTCTTCTCCGGTCTCAATTTTTGTCCCAGAGCATACCAGTTCCTAAGCGGGAGACCAGCCTGGGGACTCCTCAACTCCTTCTCTTCCACCTTCTGCTCCTACTGCAGCTCCGGCTTCTTCTTCTTGCGCCAGGGAGAGCCCCCCGACCAAGTATGCTTTCACCTCCGTCTTCCAACTACCGTCTCTACAAGCGACAGGCCCCCTTCCGTTAGTAAGCACCTCTCCCCTTTGTGGCCAGGTGCAACTCCATGAGGCCCTGGTCAACTCCTGGAAGACTGCTACTGATTATATTTTGGAAGGCCCCTACTGGAGGTGGCCGACTTATTTTCACAACGACTAGTATCGGTGAGTTTTCTCCGTCTCCTGTTCAAGTTTTTTAGATAATGCTAACCCTCTTCTGCTTTTGACAGACCTGTGCTATGGGGTTGAGCATATCTCACTTCCTGGCTAGTCTACAGCGAGAGAACGAGTCCCTAAGGGCTCGTCTTCGGGAGCTGGAACTGCCTGCAACCTCGAGCTATGTTTTTGATTTGACCTCCTCGGATAATCCGATGCAGTCCTACCTTCAGGCTGCCGAGGAAACAACCCAAGTCGCCAGGGGCCTAGCTCAGGCGGAGTCAGAGAGGATACAAACTTTAGAGACTGCCTTGAAGGCAAGCGAGTCTAAGCTCAAGTCTGAGGGGCTGCGACGTGTCCAAATTTTGGCCGATCTGGACGAGAAGGAAACAGAAGTGGCCACCCTCTCTTCAAGATTGAAGGATCTACAAGAGTCATACACGACTCTAGAGAGAGATCTGGCAGCCACCAAGGCAGACCTGACTGCCAGTGCTGATCCAGAAGCTGCCTTTCAAAATCAATGGGAGGTCGCCAAAGCTACCCTCAAATCTATGCAGGCAGACCTCTCCAAAGCCAAGGACGAGGCCACCACCACTTATCAAGTGTAAAATACCGAACAAAATAGTAATAAAATAATAAGGTTATTTGAGGAATAACCTTAACGGAATTTTCAAAAATTTTCTAGGAATTTTTCGGAGCTCGTATAACGTATGTTATGGAGATAAATTATTGGGCTAGGGGAAAGCCTGTTTAAGCTATCCTATTTGAACGAGAAAATATTTAATTTCTTTAAATCTTTCTTTTCTTTTCCTCTTCCTTAGACGTCGTGCCCTAGCCATCCACGCCGCCACTTTTTCTTTCTTCCCCGAGCTCTTCGCCTTCCCCCGCCAACGCGCCGCCTCGTGATTAAAGCAATGACCAAGGGGAAACCGGGCACATATCTTTCCCGATTTCCTTCTCTTCTCCTCTCCTCTCCTCCCCGACGCACTCCCTCTGTCTCTGCGTCTTCACCGCGAGCCGCCAAATCGCACCGACGCTGTGCAATCCACCACCGGTCGAGTTCTCGTCTCCCCTTCTTTAAGTCGCCCTCTCTGCACAGGACAATCTTAGACCAAGGGCAGAGAGTCGAGCCCTAGATCTGTCCGACTCGCGTCGTCGCCAGCCGAACCCTACATCCGTCCAACTCCCGTTGTCGCCAACATGTGCTGACAACCGGCGTTGCCGTTCGTCCACGCGAGCAGCCGACGCCGAGGTCCCTTTTCATTCTTCTCCTTTCTCCCTCACTGTGGTCCCATATCTGTTGCTACCCGTGCCCTAATTTGATCTCTATCCACGAGCAGGGAATTGTTCATAGCCGCGCCCTTCTTCCCAACCAGGCTGTCTGAGCCGAGCAACCCCACCAGACCCGTTACTTTGTGATTCATCCCTGCCATCTCCTCCGACAGTGAATCAACGGGGGAGTATCTATATTTGGTGGCTTCGTAGTAATTCAAGCCACAAAGCTCCGGCAGCAGGCGCCTTCCATTAGCATTTTCCCGCAGCTACTCTTCCTTGCCCAGGTGTGGATCAACAAGATTGGCTGTGAGATTGAGGTAAGGTGTAGAGAATTGGACCTTTGCTGTAGATTATGGATTGAGTTGGATATTGTAATTGGTTGTTCATGTGTGGAAAGGTTTATGTGGATTGAGGATTATTAGAATGGTTAGATGATTATATTGATTAGGGTTTTCCCTAACTTGTTTTGGGGATTTTATTTAGCTATTTAATTCATTT